>OMKR01050163.1:0-16419 GCA_900302355.1 Cyttopsis rosea | reverse complement strand
CCGCAGCCATCGCATCCAGAGCTTCATCCTCCTCTTCCTCATACGGATCCTCACAGTCATCGTTGGGTTGATGCACTTTCTGTCTGTTGCCAAACTCTATGGGGCTGATTCTTCGATCTGAATGAGGTTGTTACAGAGTCGGTTACAGTCACTAAGTACAGAGCACTATAGCAGCAACAAGGCTATGTCGTGTTTGTTTGTAATTACGACCGAGCAGAGAAATGAACTGACCATTATGAATGAACTCATTGTAGACAGCAGCACCATTGAAATCCCCACAAAGTCCACATGTCCGGTTGGAAAATTTAGGATGCAATTCCACCTGATGAGGAAATGGAGCAATAGCTACATTGAATCTAATAATCACAATATTGTTATTTTCATTTGAATTTCATTTGATTGAAACTATATATCAAAATAAAATAGACTTACTTGTTACTTTATTCTTACTTACTTCACTGTACTTACTTACATAGTTATGTTGGTACTTATTGTACTTAAGTCTAACTCACTTAATTTTTACTTACTTACTTACTTACTTCTTCCTTACTTACTAAACGACCTATGTACTGACTGCACTCTCTTACCATAACAGCATCATCTCCGTTCCACATGACCACGATTCCGGCTTTGGACTGGAGCTTGGTATAAACTGCGTTTCTCTCCAGCTGGATGCCGGCATTGTGGTAGGGCAGTTTGACGCTGGAGAAGAGATGATATCACATTCATCAGAAAACATCCATTGACGTTGCACATTTCTCATATTTCGCGAGTGTGAAAGTTCCCCAGGAGGCGGATCCTTACGGAGCCGAGTCTACGGAGACGACGGTCTTGGTCAGGTGGAGGACCAGGTCGTTGATGGTGACCTCCATGTGGCTGACGGTCGGCCTGCCGCCGCCGGCCTCCGTCCTCTTCACGTGCACAGAGAACTCCTGGTAGGACTCGTGGCAATCGGACACCAGGTTGTATTCGCACAAGCCGGGGAACTGGAAGACGTCGCCATCGAAGGTCTTGAAGTGCTCGCTGCCCCACGTGCTGCAGATGCTGTTGACGTGGTTCCGAACTGTAAAGAGCAAACAAAGACAAAACATACTGTTATATGAGCATTATTTATAGTGGTACAGAAGTATTGTTTATATATGACTGTGCTTTACATTAGAAATCCATACATATGAATCTCCTCTTACCCTGTCTGGTTTGGACATGGTGGACGCTGGCGGCTGAGACCAGGACACACAGCCACAGACACGTCCACCCCATAATGTCAGTGTGGGCTGGCTGTCCACACGGCAGGTAATACACAGACTGCTCCTCGCCTGCCCCTTATATTAAGATTGCTCAATTTTCACACACCCCTTTCACACCCCTTTCAAGTGGGGACTTGGATTTATTACCAACATGGTAAACACACGCAGATAGATGATCCAACCCCTTTCAAAAGTCCCTCTTTTTTTTTTTGTTGTTTCCTTTCAGATTAAATATAAAATACTTTATGTGAAAAAATCTGTTCATTCCCTACTGTGATGGAATTTGGATTGATGGATTTTTTCACATAAAGTATTTTATATTTAATCTGATATGGCCTCTAAATGAGATGATCTAGATTTAAAACTAGAGGTAAGGATTTCCAGTTGCCTATTTTCTTTATGTCAAAATAACCTACACAATACAAAAACTTTACTTTCTTTAACCAGGCACGCCATTAAGAACTAATTCAATTTCTTAAAACCAGCCATATATTTAGATATTTTTTGTTGTCGTGACGTCTACAAGAATACAACATTATTTTGAGTCATCGAACTTAATTTTGCTGACGCTGGGACAGTGAGCAGTTGATACTTGCGGTGTACCCTATGCATAAGACGTAAATTATCTGAATGGATGAGGTCGTCAGCTTTGTGCATCTCCCATCTGCTCGAGGAAGATCATTAATGATTACAAAACGGTGACATCAGAGCATCCTGGAGTGATTTAAAGACATGTTACACTGAATTTGGAAAAATAAACTATATATTGCATCTCAAAAATGTTTATTGGGGCAGAAATCTAAAGATTTGTCAGCCATGAAGACTGCTGATAACTGGATTCGTTCGGGGAGAAAATATACTATACAATAAAGTATATAATATAATATAAACTGTATACAATATTAAGTACAATTCCTTTAAAAGATTACTTAGTTACTTCGATATTTTTTTACCTTAAGCACATTTAAACTTTTCCTATATTTCCTATATAATCGCTATAGTCCAGAATTTCTCTTGTACTGTTATGCAATAGTCGGCATTAAGGTTAGATACTAGATACTTAATCAGGATGCAAGTTTCTTAAATTAGAAAATTAAATCATACAATATGACTTTTATGACGAGAATGAAATGATCTACAACTCCTTGTGTTGACGCTCATTATTGCCATTAGAGAGAAAGCTGTCAAGTAATGTGCTCTCCATCTGGATGATTGTTTTAAGAGGAGGATCTATTGTTCCACCATTGTTTGCCTTGTCTGAATAGTGCTAGAGCATGTTGAGCAAGACGACCTTGAAGGAACTCATTGATTGCAGATCGTTCCAATATAGGAATAAAGAGCTTTAATGAAAAACAGTGCTGCCTGATTCTAAATGATTGAATCAAAATGGATATGGAAGTGTGTGGAAGTCATGCAGCAACACGAAAAATATCATTGCAAATGTATTATATTGGGTCTGCAATATATATTCTACTGGTTGTACTGCAAACCCCCCAGACACATCAGGCTGCCAGCTTTCCGTCCTACCAACGTTATAATTGTTAACAATACACCTAATATATTCAAAGCATTATAATCTGGAAATAAAACAGAAAAAGGCACAATATGAGTGAGATGTAGTCACAATTTAATTCCAATGTGTGGCCATTTCTGTCTGTTTGGTGGAATGTACCGAATAAGATTGAGGCGTGGTTGTGATTTTTACAGTGTAACACAAAGAATCGGAGAGAAATGTAAAAGTACATTACCTCCTGACCAGAAAAGTACAATTTAGCTAAAAGAATACTTAGGCGCATGGAACCGAGCACACGTAGGCCTACCCACTTATGAAGGTTCATATTTTCGTCGCAGTAATTCAACATTATGAGAAAAGGAAAACACTCTGTACATTATGTACCGAGTGTTAGTAAAGATCAAATATTGAGGGTTGTGCCGTGTCCTGGACCTGGAGACGACGACGAAACGTCCAACCGCTTTGCGTGCGAGACAACTCCTCTGACCCGCCGACCCTCCAAGGACAAACAGTCCTGCCGCTCCCCGACAGCTGCAGGCCGGGAGAGGCCTTCGCGGCGGCATTGTTGGTCCAGGGAGGATAGTAGCCGAGCCAAACGGCCTTTAATAGGTGTCGTTGGTTTTGATTGGGGCAGTGCTATTCTAACTCGTATTGACATTATCCACTTTATCCTCAAATGCATGCAATGCTCCAATAAAAAAATATATTCTAACAGTATAAGAGAGTGGGTGTCAGGAGGGTTACGCCTGTGTGTGACTGTATTTCCTTCAGTCATCATAACCCATAATGTGTAATATAAATTCCAGTTGAAAGGCCGATTTATTGTATTTATTGTACTTGATTGATGATTGAAATGTCTGTTTTCAGAGCCATGCCTGGGTTCTGTTGTAGGCTGTTCCAGCGATGGTGCCATCAAGTGGGAGAAATCGGGATAAAAAACCAAACAACAACAACAACAACGAAACAAGACCAAACAGAACCCCCGTCCTGACACGAACTAGCCTGGCACGGCCGGACCAGTTCGGGGACCTCTCAGTTCATTTTCGATTTCCAAGGGGCGTTATCAACGGGCGCAGACCAAAGCGTCTCTGGACGCAATTGGATAGAGCTACTGAGCGCTGAGCGAGTGAGTTGGTAAATTAAACTTTTACCAAATCCTGTCGAAAGTATAATATACCGTAGAATATACCGTCCAGTTCGTTTAATACTATTGCGACAACGGATTCAACAGGCCGCTCCACGTCAGCGGCAGCCATCTTGGTAAGGTGCGTCAACGGCTCTCCTCTGCATCGTCATCGTATCGAACCCGCCTCATATTAGATAAACGGTTGTGATTAGCCCGACCATGGCATGGTCGGGTGGAAATCTGTTAGAATGGGAGGGTGGCCACAGCCAGAGCAAATGAATCACGAGCACGCAGATTGGTCTGGTTCCCAGGCTAGACAATGAACGGCGTTTCCGTCGGTATTGACGAGTGCCCATCTCTCCCATTGGACATGAACGCAGCACGAGTTTGTTTTCTCACGGGCAGCTCGCAGTGCGCATGCGCCTTACTTCCTGAACGGAGGCTTTGAACCAGACGCCGCACGAGCCTGACGAAGCCGCCGATGTCTGCCCGGTAACCGTCACCCGAGGGCCAGCCGCCTCGCACCGGGAGCCGCCTCGCACCGGGAGCCGCCGTCGTGATGAGTGAGTCACTGCCAAGTTTTGAATGTTATGCGTTTGTCAAAAAGTCTTGGTTTCGGCCGAATGCTAACCGGCTAATAGCAACAGACACGAACTCCCCGTGTAGTCAAACCGCTGATCCCACCAAACAAAACAATACTCGGTCATAAATCTGCTGATAATGCTTTGTGCTGTTTTATGCCGTCGATACGCTACAAACCATTTAAATTCCTGTTCTTACTCTAACTACATTTATATTTATCTCCACAGCCAACCTGCCGTTTAATTCATTATCTGCATAGAGCAGCACAACACAGTGTAATCGATATGTGTGTTTCTTAGGCTGATTGATGCTGCTCGACATTGTGTACAACACTGTGCCAACTCTTACCAAGACAAATCCCTTGTATTTGAAAATGTACTTAATGACCAAATAAGCAGATCCTGATCCACATCCTGATCCTGATCCTGATCCTGATCCAGATCCAGATCCAGATCCAGATCCAGATCCTGATCCAGATCCAGATCCAGATCCAGATCCAGATCCAGATCTCGATCTCGTCCGCAATGGAGTGTAAATTCTAAAAGTTAATGTCATAGCCGCTTAATTTGATCTATGTCTTCCGTCAGATCATGATGTTGACCATGCAGACGAGGTGGATGAGAGGTCCTTGTCCCCGGTGATGGACCGTAACCCCTCACCGCCCCCGGACACAGCCGATGGCGCGCAGGGGGACGAAGTGGACGCCATCGGAGAAACTGTGTACAGCAAGCACTGGCTCTTCAGTACCCTGACCCGACTCATCCAGGCAAGACCACGAGCCACTCTGTCCACTGTCTACCGGTCTGTCTATCTACAGTATAAAACAAATATCATGGTCTAATTTTACTCTTTAGATGGTGACAAAGCAAGAGGAGGAGGACTCCGATGGTCAAGTGCAGCTTGCTGATGACGATGAGGAAGACCTGTGTAGAGTCTGGGACATGGCAATGGATAAGGTCTGTATTACCTTAACTAAAGAATTATTTCACATTGCCATATTTTCACATTCCATGGTGTAAGAATGTGTTTTAGAGATAAATATAATATAATATATAAATGGCTTACATTTTGTGTAGTGTATGAATGTGCACCTTATGTTTGCAGGACGTGGCTGGTTTCCTGCAGGAGTTCAAAGCTGCAGATATCCTTCTTGGGGTGATTGCTAAATCACGCTGTCCCCGTCTCACAGTGAGTGATTTTCTTTATTTCTTTGAAAATGTACCTTTTGATAAAGCATGTTTTTGTGAATTAAATCATTATATTTTATTTATGTATCATATATCTGGTTATGACAACATTTTACACCCGTGTGTTTTGCGTTTTTACCTATGCAGGAGATCTGTGTGGGAATCCTTGGAAACATTGCTTGTTTTCCTGATACCTGTCAGTCTCTGAGCAAAAACGAAGATTTAGGGTAGGTCAGAGTTGCTCAAAGCTGGCTGTCCAACGTTGTCCTACAGTACATCACAGCATTATTGATAAAAATTAGTTAGCATGATACTATGTTTTTTCATGCTTAATATTATCAACAAACTACTCCCTTAGCTACCAAACAAATTGATCTTCCCATTCCCAATGTATACTGTTTCCTCTAAGCTACAACACATAAAGCACTCATAATATTGTAAATAAAGTTATTATTATTACATGACCCAATAAACTTACTCTGGATTAAGCGCAGACAGACATTTTAGTATCCATTCAATCTCTCTAATCCCTTGTAGAAAAGTTCCTTAAATTATTTTACCACACCTCAATTGGGTGAATTAAAGGCAGAAGAGAGCCCTGAAGTGTTTGCACTGTGTGCTCTGAATGGAATTGTCTGATTCGCCCACAGTGCGGTGCTGTTGCTTCTCCTTAGTGACACTGATCCTCCCACTCTTCTGGAGACAAGCAGGTGTGTGTTGGGTGTGTGTTGGGTGTGTGTGTGTGTTGGGTATGTGCCGGGTGTGTGTGTGTGTCCCGGGTGTTTACTGTGTTCTGTCATGGTTCCTGCAGGTTGCTGCTGACATGCGTGTCTCAGAAAGATGTTTGTGCCGTGTGGCTCGAACGGATCCGACAGCTGACGTCTGTGTGCACCAGCCTCTGTTTCATCATGTGCAGCTCTACCAACTGTACAGTAACTGATACTTTATTTTCCATTGAATATAGAACTGAACTGTGTCTATATTTGCAATGAATTAGCATCTTTATGTATTTACACTTGGTCACTTTTCTTGATGGCATTCTAAAATGTAGTTCGGAGACTGCATATCAAGTAACCCCACATGGAGTCATTTGATATGCACACAGGGTGGCGGAACATTTCTAAGACTGGTATATTGATATTTGATTGATATTTTTTAAATCTTGAATGATGTTGTTAAATAGGTTTGAAATATATAATAATTTCTATATAATCTATATGGAGCTCCCTCCATGCTCTATACGAACCAGTTATCTAATATGCAATGTGGACTATCATTTTTGACAGTACAGTAAGAAAGACTGTTATTTATAGTTGTTTGTGATGCTTTTAGGCCTAAATGTGAATTGTAATGCATAAAATTTGTGGTGCACTCGCCAAAATAATAATAAAATCATCTTACACAGGTCCTTGTTAATCCACTGCAGGCCATTTGCAACATTTGTGAATATTTTAGTTTTTTCTTTGTTAATATATAGTTTATGGTATATAAGTACATATATAGTTTACATGAATAAATGGTGTATGAATGCCTTTTTGCATGTTTAGTTATGTGTGGACATGTCCATGTGCACTTCCAGTGGAGTTGCTTGTCAAGGTTGGGGAACTGGTGGACAAGATGTTTGACCTTGATGAGGAGCTGATGAAGAGTTGGATCACAGTGCAGCCAAGTGAGGATGATGATGGTGAGAGACGTCTCGATGTCATCTCCTCGCTCCTTGAAGCTGCCAAGCAGCTGAGGTGAGAATGTGTTTGCAACTGTTTTTTATCAGTAGGGTGCTGGTAACACTTGAAAATGCTTATTTATTTTATTATTTAAACATTTTTGTGAACTGATCTATGGATTATATGTGTCAATGGACAATTCCAAGCTTTCCAAACAATCCACAAGCTGTGAAATTGAACTATGTTTAAGCAGTAATAACCAAAATTTATGAAGTAATAACCAAAGTAATAAAATGGTATTACATTTATGAGGCGACATTTATTTGACTCATTTCCATGAATCTGAGATATTGTACTTGTATTCGCAGAACAGAAAGTCCAGATGGTTTGGAGGCGTATCTGCACATCCTGCAACTCATCACAACCACAGATGAGGGCATTCAGACGCTTGGTAAGGCCCATGATGGCAGTACATTTTCACTGGTAGTGACTAAGAAAATCTCTCTATACATTTCTATGTACACTGCTCAAAAAAATATTAATCGTCACAATATAACACCAAGTCAGTTAAACTTCAGGGATATCAATCTGTCCATTTCGGAAGCACACGTGATTGTGAATCAATTTCACCTGCTTTGGTGCAAATGAAATTGACAACAGGTGCAATGGAGAGGCAAAAGCAAGACGACCCCCAAAAAAGGAATGGTTTTGCATGTGGTAGTCACAGACAATTGCTCTCTCCTTGTCCTTCCTGACTGATTCTTCTCTAGTTTTGTGTTCTGCTAGTGTCCTTGTCACTACTGGTAGCATGATGCGGTACCTGCAGCCCAATCAGGTTGTAGGTAGTCCTTGCAGGTCGCAAGAAGGTTTGCCGCGTCTCCCGGCAAGGTCTCGAGAGCGCGGACGAGATACCAGGAGACCGGCCGTTACACGAGGAGAGCTGGACAGGGCCGTAGAAGGGCATCAACCCAGCAGCAGGACCGGTATCTGCTCCTTTGTGCGAGGAGGAACAGGAGGAGTACTGCCAGAGGCCTACAAAATGATGCATGTCTGTCTGTTTCTGAGGGCCCAACGTCCTCTAGTGGGACCTGTGCTCACAGCCCAGCGCCGTACAGCTCGATTGGCATTCGGCAGAGAACACCAGAATTGACAGCTCCGCCATTGGCGCCCCGTTCTCTTCACAGGTTCACACTGAGCATATGTAACAGGCGTGAAAGAGTCTGGAGACGCCGTGGTGAACGTTATGCTGCCTCTAACATCATCCAGCATGACCGGTTTGGCGATGGATCAGTGATGGTGTGGGGAGGCATATCCTTGGAGGGTCGCACAGACACCCAAGTACGACGCCGCCAAGTACCGCCACAGACTGTCCAGGAGCTCACTGATGCCCTGATCCCAGTCTGGGAGGAGATCCCCTAGGACCCCATCCGCCGACTCATTAGGAGCATGCCCGGACGTTGTCGGGAGTGCATACGGGCACACGGGGGCCATACACACTACTGAGTCACATTATGAGTTGCCGTGATAAAATTCAAGTTGGAGCCAAATTTTTTACTTTGATTTTCGGTGTGATTTTGAATCCAGCCCTCAATGGGTTAATGATTTTGGTTTCCATTGACCGTTGTTACGTCATTTTGTTCTCAACAAATTATACAATGTACATCAGTAAAGAGATATATATATATATATGATGTAATTCCATGTATTTCTTTAGCTGCCCCAGATGGGCCAGGGAAGGCGGTGTGGGACTTCCTCAGTGTGGTTGTGTGTGAGGACCTCTGCCAGCCAGAAGATCCTCCGCTGGTCCTCCAGGAGCAGAAGGTTCTTCTGGTGCCGGCGCTGGCCGTGCTGTCAGCTCTGTACGGAGTGCAGGATCATTGGACGAGCACAACGGAATCTTGTAAGACTAGATGTACTTTTGGATGTTTTTGATGTATTTCGATTTTAGGTTCTTCGTTGTCATTCTTGCAAATTTGTTCACATTAGGTCTGTCACGATCATGGAATTTAAGTTGATGATTAATTGTCATACAAATAATTTAAATTACCAATTTAATAGTCTTTTAGTTTTCATTTTATGCCACTATAATAGAATAAGCTTATTAACAGCAATATTACATGTCTATTGATATTGAAAATTCTTGCAGTGCAGAAATTTCCAACATTGGTTAAAATTCCCCTTAAATTTGGATGGAAACATGACTGTTGCATCTGACGATTTTATAAAATGATTGTGGTCAGCTAAAACAATTAAGATTAGACGCTTAAGTATTTATTTTGACCTCTCTAGTTTACATATTATGAATCGGGAAACTGAGGTACTTGGGAAGAGAAAGCGGCCAGTTTATATGAAGATTAAACCGATCAGATGCAGCAGGAACAGATCATATCAGATATTGTGCGGTATTCCAAGTGTCTTTTCGTGTGCGTTGCTTTGTGTTTCTCCAGGCCTGCCTCTGGTTGGCTCCATGCTGCGTGTGCTGCAGCTCCACAGTGAGTATCAGCAGAACAAAACCGCCAGAGACGACACGAGAGACGATCAACTGCAGTTCCTGGTGGAGACCACGGTCGAGTTCCTGGCGGAGATTCTCAATCATATCACCAAGGTACCGTCACATCCATTCAAGATAGTCTCATTAAGAGACATCATGTATTTGGTGAAGCATGAATGAAAATGAATAAACGTCAAATAATGGAGGAACGTTTTGCTTGTGCCACCATAGTTTCCTTTATGTTAATACTGTCTCTGATGGAAGCTGTTGTAAAGTAGTGTTCCTCTACCTGTTCTGTGCAGGAGGAAGTGGAGGAGCTGGTTAGGAAACAGTATTTAACAGAGAAGACTTGTCTGTCAGCAGTGGACAGTTTACTACCTCAGTTCAAGTTGACGGTAAGTCTTCTTTATCATGCGGCTCTCTGCCTCTACATATTGGGCTCTTCTTCTATTCATTACATTATTCATTACATTATAACAGGGGTTCCTAACCTTTTTTTCTGGCAAGACCCCTATGGCAGACTAAGATCTGGATGAGTACCCCTCCACAAAAAAGTTAAACTGTTGTGGTTAAAGATTTAACTTAAACCTTGTTGACAAAACGTTGAGTGTATGATATAAAAAATCTATGTATATATGTAAATAAAATCAAAATAGATTGCTGCGAGCCCCCTGCAGTTCCTGCAAGGACCTCAACGGGGGCCGTGGACTCTAGTTTGGGAACCATGAGCCGACCACCATGGAAAGTAAACAGTGTTTTCCATCCTGTGCAGTTGGAGCACCTGGGGACGTTGTTGTCAGACGCTGATCCCCGGCTCGCTGACAAGGTGAGGAAACGATTTTCCGTGTGAAGCTCCAGACGTGCGCCCCCATGGAGGACGTGTCAAGACCGGGGGGGGGCTGGTTGGACCGGTGGCTCCGGGACATGGTGTCCGCCCAACACCTGACAGCAGTTCCCTTGTAGAGACTGTAGACGTGGCTGTCGCATGATCACAAATGGGTGATTTTTCTTTACATCATGACGTAAACACATTTCTGTGAATTACATTTGATCCGTTTTTTGAGCGCTATTTTTGTATCATATTTACTGTTTTTTATTAAAAGTACATTTTTCTCAAACGTTGTTTATTAGTTGTATTTACTAAGTACACTTCATTTTTTATTTTTTATTTCATGTTTATAAATATGTTGTAGGCATTTTATTGATCATAAACTAACTAACTGATCTAATGATCTCTCACTAAATATTATGTTTGTTGCATTAGAGATGTGTTGCTTCTCTTAAATGTCTGTAAGTGAAAAGGATCACAAAGCTTATTTGTTAAACATTCAGCTCTTCTTGCACCGAGAGGGATGCATCCATTTAAAGCAGAACATTTTTTTCATATATTCACAAAAGTCTTTGCAAGCTTTTTAATGAATTACAATTCTCACATTCATGCGAACCTCCGCCACGAGGTAACTATTTCTGCTGTTCCCATTTTATGCGCTCATATTTTACAGAATTCCTTTCAAAATGGCACTGACAACGATTAATGCGAACCTTCATTTAATATAAAAAGGCTTTTAAAGTCCCATTGAGTCATCCTTTCCAAGCATATGAGTAATGGGCATGCTGATGACAACATCAAGTGTTTACCAGAGGGTGACAGTCACTCGATAAGGACAATAAAATTAGATGAAAGGCCTGAACCTGGCAACAATAAGCTCATTTGGTTTCCAAATGCAGCATTGCGCCCACTCGGAGAGGAGAAGCAGGACAACCTGTGCATTTCCAGGGAGCTAACGAAGGCTGTGTGAATATAGCAGCTTTTTAATTAAAGCTGGGATTGATATGTAGAACACTCTTTCTAATGGAAATCCAGAGTTGAGGAGGGTGTGTGAGTGAAAGGGGTGACCGCATGAAAAGCACAAAAAAATGTCTCCTGCACATAATCCGACTAGTGGCGGGGCGCGGGCCTCGACCACGTGGTGACGTGCGCAACGCATGCAGATGTCTAGAATTATTGCTTTGATTTTCTGAGATCTGTCCTGGACGTGGATGTGATCGTACTTGGCCTTTCCAGAAGCGCGGCGCCCTCTGACTTGCACTGCGCTCGGCTCCGCGCTGGAGGCCTCGCCACCGGTGCCGTTATGTCACAGCATCAGTCTGCCAAAGCCTAATGCGATCTGCGGGCATAACTTTGCACGGTTCGTGTGTGTTCCAGTAGGACGCTGGTGGAAACGGATGTCAGGGCAGTCTGATGTTGATGCCACATGTCAGCAAGTTATTTCTCTGTTTACCTTCGCCCATGCTTGTTCATTTAAGTGACAGTTTGCTTTACAATCAGAGTTCTATTTTTACCTTCTTGTGCCTGTAAGAACAACCACCTAGAGACAAAATAGAATTTCCTCAGCATCTGTTATGATGCATTATGTTAATATTGAACATTGAGAAGAACATTAAGAACACAATTGAATTTCAAAATATGGACACTTCTTCTTCAACCCTCCAGGCAATGAGCTTCATATCTGTTCTAAACCAGGAGAATAAATTAATAAATCTCACTATTATACCATCTGTCATTCAGTGACAAAATATATTTAAAGTCGTTGTTTTCCTTCATCTAGATCTGGGACAACACTATCAAACCTAAACTCTTACGATGTGAAATCGGATAGAAATTATGGCTTTTTGTGACCAGTGTACTTTATGTGAACGGTTCAATACCTAGGAAACAAGAAACCTCCTCGCAGAGTCTGTTGCTGGGATCATGTTGAAAGAATGTCTTGTCCCTTTGATTCCTGCGTCTTTTCTCTTCGCAGCCACCTGGTCGGGTTCGTTAATAAAGAATCCTTGTGGCTTTGCGAGCAATCAAAGGCCCTTCAGCTCATTTCCTGCGCTCGCAGGCGTTCTGTCTCATGTCAACAGAACCACAATGAAACTTTCCCCCGGCGATGCCTCCGTATCAAAGACGATGACGTTCACCGCTGCCAAAACCGCAGCGCTGACGTAGATTCTTTAATTGGCCTTCAGCGACCTTTTCCCCCACTATGCTTCACTTCAGGTACTGACCCTCAAGCAGCGTCGGGTCAGATCCGACCACAGAGACAAGAGAATAACGTTGTTTTTCCTTAGCTCTTTACTACTTTAGATGTGTCATTCAGCTGCCCCACATACTGCATGAGATCCCTCAGTTTTTAGGATTAAGATGTCGTCCTTAGCCCCAAAAAGCCTCAAAGGGATGATTTAAGGATCTGTTGGAAGATCCATTACGCGTTCTCCTTTCTTGATTGTATGTTCCCCCACGAAGCTCCTTTGCATACAGATTTGTTATTATTTTTAAGGTAATTGACGTAATCCTTCCAAAATGATTAATGTTATATTTTATGCTGTCCTTCAAAAACCTGTGATGCTTTTATTTTCTGTTTTAAACTGAATTTTAGATATTGTCAGATCTTTTTTGGGTCACATCCAACCCATGTCAAAACAATGAATTCTCATTTGATGAAATACGCTTTTGTTAGATCTCAGGATTCAACATATAAGCGCAAGTACATACAGTATCCCTATATATGCTGTGTTTGTATGAAATAAATAAGCTGTTATTTTGTACGAAAAAAAGGTTTTCTGTTGAAAATGATCGATCGGGGCCTCTTTTTTTCCCGCTAGTTTTAATTTGTTGTCCTATTTGACCCATTTGATCATTTCAGTAAGTGAGATGTGTTAAAATGATCAATTTGAGCGCAAAGAAGCAACTATTAATTCCTGAAGAAATATTTTTTTATTCAACGACCCTGATAACACAATAGTGAATGAAGATTATTCAAACTAATTTTCCCTTTGAAATAAATTTTATATGTTTTGTTTTAAAGTCATTTTCCAAACAAACTACAATGCATTGCTTTCTTTAGTTTGTACATATCTTGTCTATCTGTGTAAATCATGGCAGCTGATTACAGGACGTTTCCCCCCCCGATGGTCAATTAAACGAAGCGGGTAAACAGTTGAAACGTACACAGATGTGCTTCTGATAAATGAGGAACTTAAACAATCACTTCTCATTTATCACACTGGCTCTAATTTCGGCCGCAGCAGCTGTGCAGCTCTGTTGCTTCACCTTGTTCCGTCGTCGTGTCACCGGGCGCCATATGCCGCTGTTTGCTCTGCAGTGACAGAATCTGAGCTAATTACAGAGACGAGGCTTCGTTCAGGAAGTCCCCTCAGGCAGCGACCATTCAGCGCCCCCCAGTTAGGTCCTTGTCCAAACAGTCCATTGTAGCGGCTGATGGACTGGAATTCTATTGATGAAGTGCTGGTGTGAGACCTTTCGGTTCTTAATGGAAAAACCAATACATCAGCGCTACGGTCTGGAATTATGTGACCAAACGTGCGTAAACTCTTGAGAGGGGATCGCGGCATTAGTGACCGTTCAGCTAAATCACACAGACAATAAATACAGATTATTACAGTAGAAAATGTTCAATGTGATGTCGGTGTGAGGCTCTAGCCCTCAATACAGTATCTGATTAAAGTTCAAAATTGCATTAATAATTTTATATTTCAAATTTGTCCTCATGTAGGTCTAGAGCAAAATCCAGACCAGGCCAACGGGCCAAATGTGGCCCACGTATCAATGCAGACTGGCCCTTTTGAATTCATTTGAAATCTGAACGGGATGCATTTGTGTGTGCATTTAAGAATATTATCTGTATTAGTTTATTTTAAGCTTTTTTGTAAATTGATAAAGATAATTTGAAGAATATTAAGGTTGTTTTGCATTTTCTTTTTGTGTCGCAACTCGACAGCTAATATTGCTTGTTGAATTTGAAAGGCCCCACAGCTAGTAACAGGTTGAACATCTGTCAGTATGTATAGTGTCTACAGTTAGGCAGGGTCTAGTTTGAGCGGCAGGTGTAAAGAGACTTTACCCACCAAGTGCAGCTCCGTGATCACATTTTCTTAAGAAAGAGGTGGAGGGGGCGGCGTTCCAGTTAAAAGTTCTGACACTTTGCAGGTGAGATTATCCTGAAGGATCACCTGCAGCTCAGCGCTCAGACGGCGTCAGTAAATCCTCCTGATTGAAGTGAACAGAACTGGGGCAGACGCCCGCGAGGAAGCTCCCGCCGCCGCCTGGAAGACGGCGACGTCACGCCTCCCGAAGAAGACCCGGTGCTCTGGGAAAGAGCGGGTCACGTGGTCCGGGTTTTACATTTACACACACACACACACACACACGTTGATAGACAGAGCGATATTATATAATGTGAAGAATGACGTGTGTGAATAGGCAGCGGTGTGTTTCAGTAACTAGAGGAGTGAATAGAATTAGCGCTCGCTCAATACCTCCGGAAAATAAGGTGGAAGGACCTTATCGGCAGCCACAACAAAGGGAGTGCGGAAGCGTGGTATTACAACAGTAGATGCTGCTTTTCATGTGCTCAACTCAAAACACATGTATTATATAGATATTTATAATATTATTAAGGAATCAATTAAGTGCACAATCTCATCCTTTGTTGCAATTTAATGGTAAATGTTGGGAGAGGCCGCAGGTCTTTTGAGTCGAAGCGCCGATGATGATGATGATGATGATGATGATGATGAGAATGACCTAAATCTTCTGGCTGAACAATGTTCCTTCAAGGGTGAATTCTTGCGTCAAATGTCTTCTCTCATCTCTATGCACTAATCATGCAGCACGGACGCGGCACGACTGCCCCTTTGACCTCGTTAAACGTCAGCCTCTCGACGTCCTTCGGAGTCCGATGAGAAACCGGCCACCGCCGCAGGACCCACATCGCGCTCATTTAGATGAAAATAAAAACATTAATACAAAATATTTCTTATTGAAGTTATTTCCCACTAACAACCAGTTGAATGAATCCAAATGAATGAATCTCATCCCACGTGGGATTGTAAGACATTTTTACAGAGTAATATGTCTCACTGGCCAAAAGGGAAAACACGAAACGTCCTGACCCCCCGCACCCGCTTTCTCACTGAAAGACGGACAAACATTAAGAAACCTTCCAGCCCCGAGTCGGACCAATCAGCGCCGCTCGGGTGCCGATTCGGCCGATTTGGAGAAGCCGCGCCGTCGCGGGAAGAAGCCTGGCTTCGGGGTATCGGGCTGCGTAATCCACGAGGTCCATACCGAGTCTTTCTAGTGGGAGGGGCCTCCACTAGTGGGAGGGGCCTCCGCGGCGCTCTTGGCGTAGCCGGAGGGTTGACTAATTGGCATTCGGGAGACGCGGCGCACCACTTGCGTACATCTGCCCAGATGCCCGGCCAATCGAAGCGGGCCGTCGTCTGCTGTAATGTCTCATCATGTCCGAGGTGACCGGCCGTCCGGCCTTTCGGAACCAACAACTGGGTTATTTCTTCCCCTGACTGAGTGTCACGATTCACTCGATATAACCTGTCCCGAATCACCGAAAACTACAGGTGAATGAGCGCCGTGTCTGGACGGACCAACACGCCGTCGATCACCTGCTCAAAGGCCACGCGTAGGGTGCGTCACGGAGGAGAGGAGCGGTACCGGGGAGGCGACGCGTTCTTCCGTTCCTTCCCCCGCAGCCACCGCTTCGCCTGGCGCCGCCCCACACTCACATTTCCCACGCTGCTTCC
>OMKR01050162.1:0-11848 GCA_900302355.1 Cyttopsis rosea | reverse complement strand
TCAAAGACACAATCCAGCAGACTTAAGTTAAACTTTAATACATACTTAAAATAATAAAATTATATATTTTTATAGGCGGATAGACAGATAGACAAATAGATAGATAGGTGGATAGACTGGTAGATAGATAGACAGATAGATAGATAGATAGACAGAGAGATAGATAGATAGACAGAGAGATAGATAGACAGAGAGATAGATAGACAGAGAGATAGATAGATAGATAGATAGACAGAGAGATAGATAGATAGATAGATAGATAGGCGGATAGACAGAGAGATAGATAGACAGAGAGATAGATAGATAGATAGATAGACAGAGAGATAGATAGATAGATAGATAGATAGACAGAGAGATAGATAGATAGATAGATAGATAGATAGATAGATAGATAGATAGATAGATAGATAGATATCGTCCTGTTGCGAGCGTCCTTGGCTTCCTTGGGCCTGTGTTACTTGCAGCACTGCCAACAGAGAATTGGAAGAATTAGAATGTGTGGAGATGATGCTTCTGTAACACCTATCGACCGGCTGCGTCCGAACGTCACCTTAGCAATCTTCTTCCATCGCGAGATGACGGCGAGGAGAGCGGTGCAGAACACCACCACGATCCCCGCCACCATCGGCATCACGGGTAACTTCCATGTCTTGTCTGGGAAAAGCAGACACAAAGCCTTACACAGGACACGCTTATATGCTAAATACCACCACGGGCACCGCGTCCGGCCCTCTCTAACGACAGCATGAAAGCAGAACCGTGATTGTGTCCACTAACCGTTGACGGTGACCTGGAAGCTCCGGAAGCTCTTCCCATACATGGCAGATTGCGTCACGCACCGGTATTCGCCCCGGTGCGAGCTCCTGTCCGCCCTGCCGAGCGCCAGCCAGGACTCGAGACCGTCATTGGTCACCATGGAGCCGCCCGCCGACAAGTCCAGAGGCGCCCCCCGGTGGAGCCACTGCACGGACACGGGCGGGTTGGCTCGCATGTCACAACGCAGAACCAGGTCTTCCTCCTCTTCAACGACCACTTCCGTGGTTTCGGAGGAGGGCACCGGGGCGTCTGTGGAGCAAAGACCGGCATTTGTTCTCGTGGGGCGGTGGCAGGGGCACCGCCAGGGGTTTTGGGCACCATGAAAGGGAGGGGGGGGGTTAAGTTGCCCTGCGTGGGGCTTTTTTTTTTGTTCAATTAGGAAACGGACGAAAATAAATACATCCAAAATAAAAACACACTATTTTTATTTGTTGTGTTTGGAGAAACGGGGGGCGGGGGACGCGCAGTGGGGAAATATGTGCCGGTACTCCCCTTATTCACAAGTTCAAGCCGGAGTTCGCAGCTTGTGCGTTCTAATAATTAAAAGAAAAAGTGCGCACCACAAAACTTGACTTGCAGAGTAATCCACCCAGCACAGATGATTTCACGGATTACCACTTTAACAGTCTCCAGTTGCTGCCGGTTTACAGGTCAGGACGTGCAGGTCAACGAAACGAGTCGGGAACTACCCTCTTGTCGTGGTGGTTCAGGTAGTTAACCAGTCGAGCTTCTCATTAGCTAGCTATGGACCTCGCTTTGTTCTTCACTCGCACGATAAAAGAATACTTTCATTCTTAACTTTTGCCTGTAAATGCGATGCAATGCAAATGTTAACATGTACATTTTCAACGCGTAAACCTTTGCACGGTCGATGAGAGTCAAGAGTTACATGACTACAGTACAAACTACAAAAGAGCAATTCTAGGAGAGTATTTTAAAAACGCAATGTCTAGGGAAAGGGACTCCGAGGATGACGTGGGATACT
The DNA here is from genome assembly GCA_900302355.1 of Cyttopsis rosea. Lineage (NCBI taxonomy): Eukaryota > Metazoa > Chordata > Actinopteri > Zeiformes > Parazenidae > Cyttopsis > Cyttopsis rosea. The sequence goes on along the minus strand of OMKR01050162.1, from coordinate 10,047 downwards.
ATGCTAAATACAACTAAGGAAACCACTTCTAGCCTTTCTAACGATGCATAAAAAAACAAGAACTCTGATTGTGTGTCCACTAACAGCCGACAGCGACCTGGAAGGTTTTGCTGCTCGTTTTATAGATGTGGGGGTGTGTATATATCTTATACGATGGATTCTCCTCTCCCTGGAGTGTCTCCGGGAACTCACAGGTGACATTCAGAGTGACGGACGAGTTGAAAGTCGGGTCTCCGCTCATCTGGCAGGTGAAAGTGGCGGCGTTGTCTTCACGGGTCACGGGAGTCACACACAGGATGCTCCTGCCCTTGTTGTTGTTGCCTTCCTTCAGTTTGACCAAAGCCCCGTTCCTCAGCCAGAAGAGCTCCCGTTCGGCCCCCGGCGCCGCCACGGACACGCAGGTCAGAGACACAGTCTCATTGAGCTCCGTCCAGATGAATCTCCCATCTCTGGCTTCTGGCTCGGACTCAATCGTCACGCCTCAAAAATGTGTAGGAAAGGATAGGTTAAAACAATCGGAAAATGGGTTAAAAGGCCTTTTGCATTACGTCACTTGCATTACGTTTTCCTGAATTATGGTCGTTAATATCACTGAAGTTATAAGAAATCGATCATTCCATTTTGTCGATCATGCAATTTCACGGACCCCCCAGGGTCCTTTGCAATCTTTCATCTGAGAACGTGTCCATTTTCCTCTGTCCTGTAGTGTGATGCCTCTACATTATAAATGTACAAAAATGTCAGTGAAAGAAATAAGATAAAGATAAGATAAGAAAAGATAGACTTAATTGTCCCGAAGGAAATTTGTCTTGGACACGTACAGTATCTGCTGTTAAAAATACAAATAAAAAATACAAATAACATAGTGCATACGGTACATACACAGACTGTCACCCATACACATGCACACACACGAAATACCTACAGTACATGCACAGACTGCCATCAACCAACAAATTGCACACTGCCCGCCGTACAACACACCTGTAGTCATCATAATAGTGTACATAACATGTGCAGTAAGAGTAAAGCAGCCTCAGCAGCGCAGGTGTGTGTCTGTGTCGCCCGCAGAGCAGCGCCACGACTCGCATTCAAAAAAGTGATTTAATCATATAGAAACCAGCTAATTACAGATGAAAGGCTAAATATTTCTCAATACAATGTGACATCATACAGTAGGACTATTTATGACTATCTATTTGTGATGAGTCGACAAAAGACACACGCCAAAAATGGTGAAATACAGGGGATTTTGGTGACCAATGAAAATAAACCATTCATTGAAGACTATATCTACATTTGTTATTGAAATCAACAAATTCTGGAAAAAAAAAAGGTTTTCACCTCCTTGTCAACTCCCCATAAACTTGTCAATACTAAACAGTATCAACAGACAGTTCGTAGGTTCAGTTCAAGGTGGTTGGATATGGTTATGCATGGGTATTAGGGTTAGAAATGGTTTAAGTTTGGGTACGAGTTTGTTTGGTTATGGTCGAGGTTTTTGCGCGTGGACGGACAGTTACCAAACCGAAAAAGTTGATACCGAGTTGACTATTACCTTTGGACTATCCGAGTGTCAGTAAGTGTCAAAAAAAGCCTTCACCTGATGTGTAAGTGGCGCAGGAGATCACGCAGTGCAGGAGCAAGGTCTTCCAAACGCACGCCATTTTAACCATCGCTCAAATGACCTAGAGAAAAGAGAAAGCAATGATTATAACTCTTTATATGACGGTCTCGCGGAAGAAAAAAACCCATTATCCATCGATGAGATTATCCTTGGTCAGCCAAATTAATTTACGCAATATTGAAATTTCATAAAGATATTGCAAGGTGTAAGCATCATGTTTTAACCAATATTCTGAACTGACTTTAGGTAATATTTGCCAAAATAAAGACGTTTTATGCAAATATTGAACACTACACCATACATAGCCTACCATGCCTTACCATACAATACCTCATTTTCAGATGAGATTATAAATGACAAATTATTATTAGTAATTTATACATATAATTATGATTATTATGATTATTATTATTATGATTATGATGATGATGATGATTATTGTTATTATTAGGAAACCCGAATATCTGATATATGGGATTTTTGTATAAAATGTATTTATGAGTTGTTGTTGTTTTTGTGGTTAAGATCTGCATCCTTTGTATTATATTCCAAATATTGTTTTTAATCGTGGATATTTTTGATGACCTCAAAAAGTGATATAAGTATCAAAACATTGTTTTCCCTTTCTAGATAACAAAGGTTTTTACTTTAATGTCAATTGAAGTCATTTTTACCTCAATAGCAATTCAATATTATTATTTAAATTACTGTTCCAATGGTTAAAACCCATGAAAAAAAATATTATTTTATCAACACTGCATGGGTTGAAAATTTTCTTCACACATAATAAGATTCACACACTTGACCAGAATGTACTCAGCTGAAACATACTTACAGAAAAAGTGTGAATCCGGTTGTTTTTGTAGAACTTTGCAATGTCTCCTTCCCCGGGGTTCTGAATGACGTGATTCCTGAGTAGGGTTTATATGCACTTAGGAATGGGTGTCATTTAATAAACTGCTTTAAACCTTTAAACTCGTCATCCAACCCCCCACACACCCTGTCAATCCGTGTTTTTATTACGGCACACTCATAATATCCCAGCACAAGAGAGTTGAGGAAATGAATGGCCTTGTTGATTCTTCGCGGCACTAAAAATTGTTGGGCGTGCATGTGAAATCTTCAATGAAATATGTTTACTTAGTACCATGTGTCAAGCGTTCCAGCATTTTTTCCTAGTCTCTCAGTCTCCTGGTATTTTTGATTCCCTGACTTCGCCTTTGCCTTCTCCCTGTTGGACTGTTTGCCCTATCTACTGACCACCTGTGTACCGAACCGCCTCACCTTGTCTCCTAGTCAGATTCTTTGCTCCGCTGACTGTCTACCTGTGTACCGAGTCTGTTCAAGTAAAGACTCTTTTATCAAAGTTCCTGTCTCCGAGTCGTGCTATTGAGTCGTCTTGCTTGTCTTTCCACTTGTCATTACAGTACGAACTGGCCAAGACTATGAACTCAGCCGATGATCCTATGCGCGCCGCACTCGATAACCAACTAGCGGTGCACGGCCCAGGGAGTCATGTTAGGCTCCCATGAGCAGGTCCATCGTACGATCACTAAACAACAGAACTCTCAAGCCAACCTGTTAATTGAACTACTCGCCCAATTACAGAGGTCCAATCCCGTCACTGACCCAGTAGAAGCTCCAGTTTCAGTCCTCGCTCCAGCTCCAGCCCCCATCGTCACCTCTCCAGACCCAAAAGGTTTTTTGGGGACTCCGGGGACTCTGGTCCTTCCTGGTCCAGTGTGGGCTGTATTTCGAGCTACAGGCATCCTCGTTTCCATCTGAGTGCAAAGGTAGCATACCTCATCTCCCACCTCGCTGGCCTAGCGGAAGCCTGGGCTACTGCCAAGTGGTCCAGGGGTTCTCAGACCGTGTCAGACCGGGGACCACAGTTCATCTCTCAGTCCCCGCAAGCTGGCTCCCCGGTTTGTGGGCCCTTTCCCTGTCTCTAAAGTGATTAATCCGGTGACTATGTGTCTGACTCCCAAGGTCCATGAGGGTTCACACCACGTTCCATGTGGCCAGAGTCAAACCTGTGAGTGAGAGTCCCTTGGTTCTCGCCTCCTGGACCCCGCAACCCCCCCGGATCATCGACGGTGGACCGGCTTATACCATTAAGCGGCTCTTGTCGGTCCGTAGTCGCGGCTGTGGACGGCAGTATCTGGTCTCCCGTTGCTCTAAAACAGCCACAATTCTTCTTGGCATGGATTCCACAAGATGTTGGAAACATTCAGATTGTGGTCTATGTTGACATGATCGCATCACGCAATTCCTGCAGATTTGTCAGCTGCACAATCTGCGCTGCGAATCTCCCGTTCCATCCCATCTCAAAGGTGTTCTGTTGGAGATCCGGTGACTGGGAAGGAACTGAAGAACATTGAACTCATCATGAAACCAGATTGAGACGACTTTTGCTTTGTAACACGGTGCATTATCATGCCAAAAGTAGCCGTTAGAAGATAGGTGAATTGTGGCCATGAAGGGATGCACATGGTCAGCAACAATACTCAAATAGGCTGTGACATTCAAGCGATTGATTGATTGGTATTAACGGGCCCAAAGTGTGCCAAGAAAAAATTCCCCACACCATTACACCACCGCCACCAGCCTGGACTGTTGACACAAGGCAAGTTGGGTCCATGGATTCATGCTGTTGGCACCAAATTCTGACCCTACCATCTTGTGTGCCTCAGCAGAAATGGAGATTCATCAGACCAGGCTTCATTTTGCCAGTCTTCAACTGTCCAGTTTTGGTGAGCCTGTGCCCACTGCAGCCTCAGCTTCCCGATGTGGTCTTCTGCTGTTGTAGCCCGTCCGCCTCTAGGTTCAACTTGTTGTGCATTCTGAGATGTTCTTCCGCTCACCACAATAGTACAGAGTGGTCACCTGAGTTACCGTAGCCTTTCTGTCGGCTTGAACCGGTCTGGTCGTTCTCCGTTGACCTCTCCCATCAACGAGTGCGTTCGCACCATTCTGAGTAAAGACTGAGAGAGACTGTTGTGCGTGAAAATCCGCAGTTACAGAAATACCAGCCCATCTGGCACCAACAGTCATGCCACGGTCGAAAACACTGAGATCACATTTCTTTCCCATTCTGATGGTTGATGGTTGAAGCCGCTGACCCGTATCTGCATGATTTGATGCATTGCACTGCTGCCACACGATTGGCTGATTAGATAATTGCATGAATATGTAGGCATACAGCTGTTCCTAATAAAGTTCTCATTGAGTGTATATCCATATATGTATGTTGCTTTTTGTTCTACATCCAACAACCCATTCAATGGATGTTTAAAAGATACCTGGGGCCATAAATGTCGGACAGACCAAGGGAATGCAATACTTAGGGCGCACACAGTCCCAGCCAGATAGTCCCATAAAGGCATAAAGCGTATTTCTAGTGAAATCACAATAGTTCAACAACTAACCATCTGGAAAACAGTCTGGTAAACAGCTCCAGCTAGTGACCTCAAATCACTTGGGGATAGTTTGGAACAATGGTCAAATTACACAAAGCCCCTGTGAGGATTTAGTCTACACTGTCATCCTGCCTTTAGATAGGAATTAGGAATAGGAATAGGAAACTATTAGTAATAGTTACAGTAAGTTTGCTTTTCATGATTTCCAATGAAATTATGAAAAATGTAATCACTTCTACAGCAATCAATCACTTCCACTGAGATTGGGTGCTGTAATTTATATGGCTTTATATCAATGAAAGAACAGACGTTAAAAGAGAGATCAATGCGCCGGGCGATGGTAAATAGAGCTTGTTGACAACTGCATTTTTTGTCATGGAAGGTGCCAGAATCTTTTACCCAATATCTAAAAATAAGTGTATTTAACTCTGACAGCTTGCACACGGTCCAGCCGACCAAAGGTTATAGCTGCAATCTCCGTGAGGTTAGAGGGAGGGAATAATAAGCTCCATATGCGACATTGCACAATTTATCTCTCACTCACGCACCCATGTAAACACACTTTGTTACACAAACACACAGCCTTTATATCTATGATCAGAGAGATGATCCCTGTTGTTTCTCTGCTGCTATTATTTTCATTGAAGAAATGGAAAAATATTTTTTAATGTTCAAAAATTGTTTTTATTTTTATTTTTTTTTCAGTTTTCAACAATCAAATTCATTATAGTGCAATTCTGATTTGTTACAATACAATTCATTTCTATCATAAATAAATACAAATAAGATAAATAAATAAAATACATTATACATCATACATTATTATACTAATAAACATTATATGTAAACATTTTATATTATATATTTCATGTTATATATAAATAATATATTATTATTATTATTATTATTATTTGCAGGTGGATAACGTCATTGGCTAATGGGACATGTTGCTGTAGACACCAGAAAGCTGCTAAATTATGAAACAGAACTCCTGTTAAACGCAACTATTGTTGCCTCCCTATTATAGACCTTTCTAATCAGATTATCCATTTGAGTTAACATTCCCTAAATCTCTCTCTCTCTCTCTCCTACTCTCTCAAACACAGTAACCACACTAATCCTCCAGACAAAGACATGCATTAAGCAGTGGTAAAAAAAACAAAAAAACCCTTTAGTCAGGACTTTGGAAGAACTCACTTTGGCAAGTCTTTTCAATCGCATGCCACACTCTTCTCTTTGCTTATGCTTCATGCCGTTCGTCAGGACTTCTAATCAGTAACTTCAAAGAGGTTTGTTCCGCTGTCTCAGAACCTCATGGATTGATTGGCCTGTGTGGCTGAGCACAGGGCAACACATTTCTTTTCTCCCTCCGGCTAGTTTCTGATCTCCCTTCTTCTTCTTCTTCTTCTTCTTCTTCTTCTTCTTCTCCCTTCTTCTTCTCCCCTGCCCTCACTCTCTTCTCTCTCTCTTTTCCCTCCACCGCCTGAATGGAGAAGTCGGACGTCCAGGAACCTAAAAGCCCGGTGGCAGTTTCTGGGGCTTTTGTGGCCAAAGCAGCGGGGGCCGAGGGGGACGAAGCCACGGCCGCCAGCTCCAAAATGTTCCGGTCTGAGTTCCTCAGGCGCTTGCTGCCCTTGACCTACAGGGAGGAACTGTACTGCGTCCTGTGCCTGGCGGCCCCTCTGGTGAGCATAGCAGAAAAACCAATGTGTGGAGAGCTATATACACTATATACATATTACTATATACACTAAAAGAATGAAAGAAAATTAAAAACAGGGTGAGAATACTGTCATGACAACCAAAATGCACAAAATAAAATGAAAATAATAAAATTAAGTAAAATAAAATCAACCCATATGTGTTATGTGCGTTATATACCCATAAGAATAATTTATCCTGTGCATAGTATCGCATTTCTGACTATTTCTCTGTTTTGTATTTTTTTATTGGTATACATTTGACAATTTTTTGACTTTATTTTTTATGGTATTTATTTTTTCATTCAATTTGAATTTATTATTTTATTCTCCATTTTTCCATACTGTTAAGCTTTTTTCTTTGAAGGCAAATAAAAAGTTCTTTATTTTTATTATTATTTTAATGCCAGAACAAATTCCTCGTAGATGTAAATGCACCTGGCGAATAAAACTGATTCTGATTCTGATTTTCATTGCTGTAGTCGTATCCAGAGCTTCTTTTGTATGCATATTGGTGTTTTCCTTTATAATTACACCTGTTTTTAGAGCAGAGAGTATGTTCCTTTAAGCTCCAAGCGCCTCTTATCTGATAACTTATATACGTTCTGCTCTCATCACAGCTGCTGTCTCGGATTCTGAACTTCCTCCTGACCTTCGTGATCACCATATTCTGCGGTCACATCGGCAACACAGAACTGGCCGGATATGCACTCGCCTCAGCGGTAATTTGCACCGCACTCTCATGTGCAAAGCAGGCCGATAGAAATGGGACTTTTCAGAGAGATGTTGTTTTGAGAATTAACAGCAAGGACTTTAGATTTGCGTTTGGCTCTGCTTGTTTGCCCTGGTGACTCTTGAGAGAGAGAGCGTGCTTGTCCTGGCACAGATGTGTTGAAATGGAATGGATCTCTCTCTATATATAGATTATAATATACTGCAGCATAATTGGACAGACAGTACCTTATCTATATGCAGGTGGATAGCATTCATGTGTAGTTCTATTAGGAAAGTAACTGGTCTTTTCTGCCCTCGAAGACCATCAACGTGACCACGGTTTCCACAGGCTACGGCATGGCGCTGGCCTGCGACACGCTAATTTCTCAGGTGAGGGGTGAAATCATGTCGGCGTTAAATCCAACGTAAGTCAGTCAGTCAGTCAGTCAACGTCCTGTTCTGTGCATTTTCCAGACGTATGGCAGTAAGAACATGAAACTCGTGGGAACAATCCTCCAGAGGAGCATGGTCATTATGCTGCTGTTTTGCCTGCCCTGCTGGGCTCTGCTCATCAACTGCCAAAGCCTCCTGCTCGTCATGCAGCAGGAGGAGGAGGTGGCCAGGTGAGTGTCACACGGAGCACAGTAATAAACATTGCGTATACCAGCGGTGGAAAGTGACAAAGTATAAGTACTTTGTCACTGTACTTAAGTACATTTTTCAAGTATCTGTACTCACTTAAGTATATTCTGTTTAGGAGACTTGTGACTACATTTCTAAGCACATATGAATAAGTTTATACTCTTCTACATTTCTAACAGTCACTTTTCTTTTAAAATCAGGGTTTATATATATATATACTGTATAGATATATATATATATACCGATCAGCCACAACATTAAAACCACCAGCCAAATATTGTGTAGGTCTCCATCATGCCGTCGAGGCATGGACTCCACAAGACCTCTGAAGGTGTCCTGTGGTATCTGGCACCAAGACGTTAGCAGCAGATCCTGTAAGTTGTGAGGTGGGGCCTCCATGGATCAGGCTTGTTGTTCCAGCACATCCCACAGATGCTCGATCGGATTGAGATCTGGGGAATTTGGAGGCCAAGTCAACACCTTGAGCCTTGGGTGCCCATGACTCTTTCGCCGATTCACCGGTTGTCCTTCCTTGGACCACTTTTGGTAGGTACTAACCACCGCATACCAAGAACTGCTGCTTTGGAGATGCTCTGACCCAGTCGTCTAGCCATCACAATTTGGCCCTTGTCAAAGGCGCTCAGATCCTTACGCTTGCCCATTTTTCCTGCTTCCAAAACATCAACTACTACTACATAACTACTACTCACTTGCTGCTGTACTGTACTTTTACTTAAGTAAAAGGTCTTAGTACTTCTTCCACCGCTGGTGTATACACACTATATTATGTGACATCATCATATGTCAATGTGGAAAATGAATATCATGATTGTTTTTTCATATCCTGACTTCAAATTCAATAAACCCTAACAGACCCCTGTTTTCCATCTTGCAGAATTGCCCAAATATATGTTGTTGCATTTCTACCAGCGATTCCAGTGAGTAACCACATTGAATCTAAATGTTATATTTCCTTAGCCTGGGAACCAGACGAATCTGTGAGAACAAAAACCTCTTCACATCAACAAATTGACGATAAATGATGCATAGCTTGTGATGCTAGTTCTGTCAGACAACTCGACGGCGCCACACACTTCCACGCCCTTATTTGGCCGTCCTATTTAAGCAGCCAGTTTTGGGACGGTTCAGTCACAGGAGCGGCCAAACTGACCAGTTTTCAACAAATTTCTTTCACTCTTCATTAAATGGGGCCTCCACCAACTAATGACTCAGAGTGGCTCTGAATTTAGTTCTATTTACTCTCCTTATTATGTTTTCCAGAACATCAGAATCAGAATCCGCAGTGTGCATTTACATATACGAGGAATTTGTCATGTTGATTATTGTTGTGTGTGTCTACAGACAATGAGCATTTAAAAAAGCTTAACAGTTTGAGGAAAAAAAACAAAAAAACTAAAAACGAAATAAATATCTAAAAATAAAAATAAAAATAAAAATTGCCAAGTATACAATTTATGTAAACATGCAGGAATAAGTTGCATATAATGTTTTAGAGCTCTGTCTGTGTCATTAAATTGTTGAATTTTAAATAAATTTTCTCGAAAAAAAAATGTATTGAGAAAATCCATAAAAATATCTCCATGAAAAAAAGTATTTTCCTGCCTACAGGCCATGCTCCTGCACCAGTTACAGGTCTCCTACCTCCAGAATCAGGTAAGCGCTCATTCGGAGACCGACCCCTCTGGGATTTACTGAACGCAGTTGTTGAAGTGTGTCCTGTTCAGCATTTGACTCTGAGCTATTTTTTATAATTTTTTTATCTGCCAGGGGATCATTCTGCCCCAAATGTATACAGCGGCAGTGGCGAATATAATCAACTTGGGGGTCAACTACGTCTTAATCTTCAGCCTGAACCTAGGTGTGATGTAGGTGTGCTGGTGTTCCAGTCCTCTCCCTTCTTTTTATATTCCAACCACTCAAGCCA
>OMKR01050160.1:0-16827 GCA_900302355.1 Cyttopsis rosea | reverse complement strand
ATTATAAAAAAATGATAATAAAATAATAAATAAAAGATTTGATAAAAAATTGATAATAGATAATAATAAGATAATAATAATAAATAAAAAGTATTAATATTAATATAAGTATACATTTTTTGTTATATCATCATGAACGTCCGTTCTATCGACTTCTTCGAGGCCACTGTTGACGGTAATTCCCTGGTGCCTTGTCCTTCTGCATTAGGCATGATGGTAAGTCACTAAAGCGAAGACGAGGTGAAACAGTTTGACGCACGGAGATGGAACACCACACCTCCGTCAGTGGCGTCCAATGTAACCAGCTACTTCGGAGGCTCGGGCAGAGAGACAAACGCCGCGGGGAGACGGTTAGAAAGGTTCTGAGACTGCGGCTTCCTTCCTTCTCCTTCCTCACCGTCGCTGTTTGGCAGCTGGCACATGGTCAGCTAGAGTTTTTCCAATTTAATAATAAACCCGTTTATGATCATGAGCTATACTTGGCATTTACGCACATACGCACACACACACATTTAATACAATGAAGACATACAGGACCGTGTAAATGACTGTGTAAAGGTTAGGATGAGCGACACGTGTTCGGATGGAAACGGCTCCTTTCTGGAATAGCTCTGTTTGTTCGTTGTTTGTCTGCGTGTGTCATTGTGTTTATCCATCTGAGCAACCGAGTTCAAACAGGGATGTTGGGTAAACCTGAGATCACTTGGAGCTCCCCTCACCACTTAACTAGTGCCAACGGCGAAAGAAAAACTAGGAAATAATGTGTGGATTGAGATGAGGAAGTCGAGGCGTTTCAAAGTCGTGATTATAGCACAGATATAATTATATGTCCTAACATGTGTCGCCTATTTTCCGAACAAACAATCGACTTTTCAAGCGTTACTTGCTGTACCTGTGTGTGTGTGTGTGTGTGTGTGTGTGTGTGTGTGTGTGTGTGTGTGCATTTGGTTTTGGAGGAGTTTGAGTGAACACCCAGGATGTTTGGGATCGCCTGCGTCTTAACACCAGTTAACACTTCACAACACATTACAACGCACACACAGACACACCCAGGCACATGTTTAGAGAGCCGCCTTTACCAGAAGAGGGAGACGGAGGGAAGAGAGAGAGAGAGAGAGGGAGAGAGAGGGAGAGAGACTTTGAGAGCGGAGGAGTGGGAGTCTGCTTTCTGTCGTTCCCGGCGCGTCAGTGCGGGGTCGGCTCCGGCGCAGGATCGCCACAGAGATTCATGTGAGACGCTTTTCGGGACCGAGTACGTCAAAGTAACGAAGTTGTCAGTGACAAAACTGCCTTCTCTTCTCTTTGATATTTTCAGCCGTCAGAGAAGATGTGTTGCCAAAATCAACATTTGATATGCAAATACTGTATCTGTGTGGCAATATGCAAAGACTCATGCACGCTCACACACACACACACACACACACACATTGGTGGTGTAGTGTGGTAGTGTTGGACTTGGCACTGTGAATGTGTACCTTTAAGACAGTATTGCTGCTTGAAATTACCTCAGTAGCAGCTGATAACTGCTGTGTCTGCACACACCTGCTAGTGCTTGTCATGGGCTTGACTTCAGACACACACACATACACACACTCACACACTCACACACACATATTCACACACACGCAATCTTAATCACGTAACAGCCTTTAAAGGTACAATATGTAACTTTTCTACATGTCTAAAAGTGACCAGACCTATGTTATATCTTTTGTTGAGTTGTGTACATACATTATCCCAAATGTTTACAACAATTTTCAAACCCAGAGAAATCCCAAATTGTAATGTTGGTAACGGAGCGTTTCATTACTTCGCTTGTCATTGACGTCATATCCTGTCAATGGCGTCATCTCCCCTTTACGCCGCATTGGCCGCTGGATCGTACGCCAATGTCGACGCCATATCGGACGGGTCCATCTACGTGGAGTAGGAAAAAGTTTTGAAAAAGAAATTGGTTGAGGAATGTAAGCGTGATAGTGCTTTTTATCCAGAAAAACTCCCCCGTTTCCTTGTATTTGTTTAGAGGCCGGTTTTGCCAGCTCCAATATGGCGGTGACGCTGATGTTTCACAGCAACGGGCCGAAGCAGACGATGCGGCGTCTATGAGTCTAACCCTAATGTTAGCTAGCCACTGTATTGTACTATTGTTTGTATTTCTCTATTATTACTCTACTATTTATTGTTTCATGGAGCACGTTTGATAGAGCATGATTTATTGCCGTTCTGTCACCGAACGCACCACACCATTGCCGATGAAAATGAACTCCCATGATCCCGCGCTACTGCTACGTCATCAAACTCCGTCGTCTTTTGTTATTGTTTTGATTGAGAGGCCGGCAGAGATGACATATTGTACCTTGAAATCAATGATTTTAAAACTTTTTCTCCTTTCTCTCAAAAACAGCAACAAACCTTCACAAAGTTTCCATTAGGAAAAAAAAAAGAAAACTATTTTGTTCTTTTTGAAAACATACTTCTTTGTTACAGTATCAACACAACCGTTTGTGATGTTTGGGACAACAAATACTTACTAGTAAACAGTCACAGTCAAACACATACATTTTCAAGAAGTTAGTTGGTTATCATGACTGAATGCGCGTTGTTATAAAATAATTAGGGTTTCAGTGCAGCTTAAAGTCCTTGACCTTTAATGCATTTGTTCACGGATCATACCTGGGACAAAACATGTCTTTTCAAACAGCCCAGTGAGTCAGAAGCTTTTTGACCGTCGGTGATTTGACTTCTGTCAATGCCTTATTGTGCCTGATGTATTACGCCTCACTTAGCAGTTCAGAAGATACATCATGACGTAGATTGAAAATTCTATTCAAATTATATGTTTTCATCACCTCACGCACACAAGGAACATCTATATCACACATAAACCATCGCAAGCAGACACACGTGGACCAATCACATGCACACAATCCACAATAATTTAGCCTCGATGCTTTGTTTACAGCCTCACATAGTAAAATAGGTTTTGATCAGAAATTCAATAGAGAACGTTATATACATTTATAAGCACGAGTGGGGAAATGACCTATTATCTCTTGGAATACCAAAAGATGGTCATTCAAAAAAATACATTATCAAACAATGTATACCATGTCCTTACAAAACAAGTTCTAGAGTAATTTATCTACCAATCGTATCACTTTATACACATTGACACAGAAAATTCTGTTTTTTTACACCTGGTTCATGAGATTACCATGTTTTGAAATAACGTTTGTTAATAATGTTTGGTCACCCTACATAACAGATCAAAACATTCCACAACACAACGCCTAACAATAGAGTAGAATCATAGAATAACTAGAATAATTGGCAAGTAATGTTATTTGAGGGAAAACTCTCAATAGTCTTCCCAGCTCTGTAAATAATATTGGAATAGCTATGGTCTTTAGCCTTAAATTAAACTCATATGACTTTTGACATGGGGAGTTGGGCTAGATATACAGTATATACTTTGTCTCCCACTTTGTTGTTAACTGTGCCCTTTATCTGAATACCTTTTTGTGAATTTGTGTCTTCTCCAGGGTATACTTATCTGATAGAGCCCGTACTCAATCACAATCTAGTAAACATTCCCAGATGTGTAGGTGGCAGGAGATGTGTGTAAACGAAATGTCTGACATTACATTGTCATATAGGCAGCATAAAGTTCAGAGCTTCAATTTGGTCATTCAATGGAATGGACATATGAAACTAAATGTTGTAATGGCAAAATACATCCTACAATTTTTTTCTTAACCCAGTTAAGTTTGACTGAATATCAATATTGCTCAAGCAATACCATTCGGCACATCCAAACCATCTAAAGGCTGCCGGCTCATCATAGAAGTTGTTAGCAACATTGTTGACTTTCAGTGCACTTCTCTGACCGTTGAGGCTATTCCCGTCATTAGATGAATAAGGTTGTGCGGTTGCATTTGTCAACATGTGACAATCAATAAACCAAGAAGTTCTTCATAAAAAATGTGTTGCCAAAATGGTGAAATTAGCTCCCTAGGAATTTCCATAGCATCATCAAAACACGCACCCCCTGTTACCAAGTGGTGTAACATTCATACCCTTCCTATTGGTCGGACAAATAGAGGCCACATTTTCTTCAGAACTACCATTGGTGGAACTGTTGGCCAGACAGAGAGCCTGGAGAAACTTTAAGAGCTTTCTGCTCAGTGAGTGTCGTGGGTGGAGCCATAGGCAGCGAGTTCCCCATATCGTCCTTCCACTCCACCCCTTGGCCTACAACTAGCCCAGTAGACCCCTTAACATCATACAATGTGCCCTGGTTAGTCCTGTGCGGGGTCTTGTAGTGTGGCTCTTTGAATCTTAGGCCACCCCATGGTAACCATCGCCTCTGCTCTCCCAAGCGCCTTTTGTCCCTGAAACACAGTATCTCCTGGAAAGCGTGTCTGAAGTCTCTGCTCCGGCAGTAGATGAGGGGGTTGAAGGCCGAATTGGAGTAGCCCAGCCAGTTGAGGACTCTGAAGAGTATCATCACATCACCCAGATCGAGGAAGGTCATCAGGATGTTGAGGATGAAGAAGGGCAGCCAGCACAGTGTGAAGGTGCCCATGATGATCCCAAGGGTTTTCACAGCCTTGTGCTCCTTCAGGGAGAACCTATGCCGCTTTGTGGCCGAATGTTTGCCGTCCCCGCTGTCTGCTTTATGTCTGCATTCTGCTCCATTGTTTTGTCCATTATGTCCATCAATTTCACCCTCTTCTCCCCCTGTATCACAGTCTGTGCTAACTCTATTCTCCTCTTGATGCAAATGATAGAAGCGTTCCTCTGTACCCCGGATCTTTTCCAGCTGTTTCTGGGCCTCCTGAAACACCCGAGCATAAAGGAAAATCATCACCACCAGAGGCAGGTAGAACGACACTATCGAGGAAGACACGGCGTAGGGCATGTTGGTATTGAAATCACAGCAAGTGGCGTCGGCCAGGCAGCGGAGGGCCTCCTTCTCCTCTGACACCCACCACTTCATGTAGATGGGAAGGAAGGAGATGAGACAGGCCACCACCCAGACGCCCAGGACTACCCCTAGGGCCCGACGTCTGTTCACACCAAAGGAAAGGAGAGACCACGAAGGAGAAAAAAGAAAAGCATTTTATCAGTTGGAAAATCAATGTCCGCTACAGAGAGAGATGCAGATTACATTGCAGATTATTTTACGGAGGTTTACTATTGAGAAGGTTCTACCTGGTGATCAGTGACGGGTAGCGCAGCGGCGAGGTGATGGCAAGGTATCGGTCCACAGCAATCACACACAGTGTTTCAATGCTGGCCGTCACACACAGCACATCAGTCGACGTCCAAAACTCACACATGAAGTTTCCAAACTTCCAGCCACCCACCAAGATGTAGGTAGCACCGAAGGGGACCACAGCCACACCCATGATGAGGTCGGCGGCAGCCAATGAGGCAATAAAGAGATTGGTGACAGTTTGGAGCCGTTGGAAGCGCAGGATGGCGGTTATCACTAGCACGTTGCCTGGAAAGTATTGATAAGTATTAGTAATGGTTTATAGTACATCCAATAATCAGTACAAGTATACACTTGATAATTCCCTCAATCAATAGACAAGAAGAGTAATTTATCAGTTACCAAAGACTATGGCCAACACCAGAAGGGCCATAACAACTCCAAGCAGCACGAGTTCTGCATCGCTGTACTCCGATGACCTTGCTGACCAATCAGGAGAAAGCAGGGAGGAGTTGATGTGCTGTGATTGGTTGGGCAGCAGTAATAGAGCATTTGTATCCTCCATCACCTGCAGGCATAACACACAACAAATTGATGTTTTAAAATATTTGAACCAAACCCTCCTGCTAGGTGGCAGTTTATCATCTTGCTCCTGACCTATAAAGAATTCAACTTTTTCTTCTCCAGAGAATGGGCATCCTTCATTGAATTGAATGACATGAAATACTGAAATATCTGTACCATCTGAAATGGCTGAGGCCGTTTTGGGGGCAGTACCTACAAGCTGAAGCATGTCTTTCATAGCCACATTTTGTGTGAATATGCCCAGGTAGTAATTGTAATTTACATTTGGCAAAAAAACACCACCTTCCAAAAAGCATAATGAGGCTCTGATCGATTTCTCACATGCAGACAGATTGTCACAGTTTTCTGTTGTCATTGTATAAGTGAGTACAAGTGTGTCGTCGTAGAAGTAATTTTGTACACATTTTTAGGGGTCCAGCCCGAAGGGTCTGGGACCTTTATTGTTTTTGTTCAGACCAAAATGGCCGTCAATGTGTCCGGCACGCAGAAACCATCGAACCAACGGACACAAATGAATGATAGTTGTATTGGGGGCATTTCAGACACGTCGTCGTCCAAGTTTCATCCACATTGTTTGTAGAAGAAGATAAAATACTGTGTTTCTCTCATCTCCGAAATGGTCACGTCAATGGTCAAATAGCACTGCAGACTACTGATTGGTCACCGCGTCATCATTGCGCTACATGGGAGATCATGCTCCGTGTTTACAAGCCAACTCGCCGACACGGGTAAGAGAGTGTCTGACAAAATGTCCCCGTTACACACGGCCCACGGTGCAGCTAGATTTCTAATTATTTTGGTCAATTACAATTCTGAAAAGGGTTCCATGGTGTTTTGTGAACTTGGAGCAAAGTGATTATTTTGGTGCAGATTGCAACATCACACTATATTGATCCATGATTGCAATCCACCAACAGTTCACCTTTACAAAGTACTATAAATAATTGCTGTACACAGCATTCTTGAGCTACATTTGCAGTAATGGAACATAAACCTGTCAGGCCAACAATTAGTCTGAAGGTAGGTCGATTACAGTACAATTTTATAATCACTCTGTTGTCAGAGGAGCCCCCCTGGGGCTGAAAGCCTATTACTGAAGCTGCCAAGGGAGCGCCCTCCAGAACTATTTGTTTCACACAATGTCCTTTTACATTTGAAGAGAAGCATAATTAGCTGGAATTTAAGGCTATGTGAACCATTGTTGTTGCATTCTTTGTTAAATATATTAGATTCGATTAAATTAAATTATAAACAGGATATTGACAGATATCCCAAAATTTGGTTAATAGCGGATTTACAATACTGGAAAAGTTAGATATCAGCAAAATGAAAGTTATTCTTTACAAATTTACATTTACATTTATTTTGCTTTTGTCCAAAGCGACTTACATGAGAGGCGAGAAACAATCAAAGCAGACATCGACCATTGGAGCAACCTCGAATTTAAGTGTATAAGCTCCTGTTTCTAAATTCAACCAGATACAAGTGCAAGATGCTGGAAGGAATCTATTAAATTATTTTGTGTGTGTTAGTGCAATATGATTAATACTCATATGTTGTTAGTGCATAATGTCAATAATGTGCACATCAACCCCTAGTTACACTTTTATGTGTGTGTATATGAAGAAAAATATTGCAAAATATTGCTCCATACTGGTTGATGCGGATTTGTGAGTTTTTTTCCTGTTCTTAGGCTTGGCACGTTTATTAATATAGCACATTTCAACAACAAGGCAATTCAAAGTGCTTTACATAAAACATCAAAAGCATTAAGACAAAGTGCAAAAGAAACTAGAATACATAAAGTCAAAAATACAATGCATAAAATCAAGTAATGAAAGTTACAGCGCAGTGCAAGAAATGAATCAAAAGCCACAAATTAGGTTTAGTAAAAGGCAGCGGCAAACAGAAAAACAGTCTTCAGCCGTAATTTAAAAGAACTGAGGGTCGCGGCAGACCTGCAATGTTCTGGCGGCGAGAGGTCTGGATGGTTCGCAAAGCAGCAGAATATCAGAGATGTATTTTGGCCCGAAACCATTCAGTGCTTTATAAACGAACAGTCATAGGAAGCCAGTGTAAAGATCGTAGAACTGGAGCGATATGATCCACTTTCTTGGTCTTAGTGAGGACTCGAGCAGCAGCGTTCTGAACCAACTGAAGCTGTTAAATCGGTGAAACATTGTGTTTGCTGAGCCGTGTGTCGTGTCCATACTGCTTCATCAGTGACAAGCACAAATCCTTCTGAGCTCTGATATTCAATACATTCAATACAAACACTAGATATTTGAGTATTTAGATGCATGGTACCGATGGCAGAAAACCTCCTTGAACACACAAAATCACTTACGTAAACATTCAGATACACATATACACAAGCAGATGCATTCATACACATACTGTAGGTGCACGCCAGTGAGGAGAGAGACGGAGAGAAGAGAAAGGTAAAGAGTGGTTCAGCATGTTGAAAAGCACACAATGTAAAAAAAACAACTGGAAACCCAGATGCATAATGCATAATCATGAGAACACAAAGTCACGTTGCCGTAATTCACAGTTACCTGTGTTACCTGGAAAAAGAATAGGTGGAAAGGGAATATTTATCACATATAATGTAAAAAAATAAACTTTATATTTAAACATTATCGTGTTTCAATTCCCACCAATTTACCCATGATTTAATCTTTATTTATTATAATAGTATTTATTATGGTATTAACGTCTATCTTTGTGGCAATATGACATGTAATGCAATCATTATTATGATATGATATTCAAATAAACTTAACATGAATTATACATTTAGGCAAAGTGAGTGAGTGAGTGAGTTTAAGATGAATAACTCCAAGATGTAGAATATCCGGCTGATCCTATGCAATAAGAAAAGGACAGGATCAGCCCTGGCTTTACCTTTAGTCCTGTTTCTTACACGACTGCATATACACGAGAGCTCAGAGTGCACGACAAGCATGTGTGGTGGCTTCAGAAAAACAAAAATAAACTATACGTACAGCTGGAGTTCCTGCCGCCAGACTCCATACAACGTCCCCCCTCGTCCCTCACAGCAGAGCCATTTGATAATCCAATGCAAATAATCCTCAGTCTTTCTTCCTGTTTTTACTGAGTTTGCTTTCCAATTCCACTGACACACGCTCTCTCCCCCTCTCTCTCACACACACACACACACCCTCACACATGGACATGTGTTGCTCTCAGTTCTCCACACTTGCCCTTTTCTCTTATAGGCACGGCCGGGTGACATCACAGACAGTGGCCTATCAGGACGCAAAGAAGGGCCTAATATCTCCACCGAGCCCAGGGACCTTTTTCCCCACTTCAATTATTCAGGAATGATTGACTGAACCCCTGTTTAAGCAGGAATAACACTGCTTTGTGTGTAGCAATACCGACTAATGTGGGAAATCATGTTGCCTTAAAGCACTGGAGTGGCGGCGGCGGTGGTGGAGGTGGTGTAAGGAATGGCGGCAGGAAGCAGAGGTTCAGGTTAAACATGACATGAAAATATTGCTGATTTTATTTTGAAAGGCAGAATGGTACAAAAATCAAAACTAGATGAACGTAAAAAATTATTCCGATGCCCCTTTAATTCGGTGAAACTTCGACAGCCTCCCCGGAACGTGCTCCTCTTATACTGCCCTCTCTTGATTGGGTCAAACCATTGAAACCAAAACGTGGGTTAGGGAAACAGCAGGGAAACAGAAAGGAACCAAATACACGAGTCAAAAGAATACATGGATATAAATAAAGTATAGAATTTCCATATAGGTTTCTACAGCATATAATTAAGCAGTTTAATAAAATACATTCATTTTATTTAACAATAATTTGGGGTTAAAGACCCGCCTGTGTCTGTATAATGTGGCCTACTGCCACATGCTCCTCCATTAGCCTAATTAACTATTCAATCAATCACTTGCGTCGTCTTCGATCCGAAGGTTGGCTTTCATGGTCCTCCAGATGTTTCTTCTCAGGAGTTGTTCCTTCCCACTCCTCGTTTCCCTTCAATATCCCTTCCAGATCATCAGAAACGTTCTCTCTGCAGTCTTCTTCGTGAAGCACCCGTCTTCTCCTACCAGTTCCACAACCGTATCGTTTGACATCAGTCTTCTCCAGCTGATCCTGAGCGCTCTCCTGCAGCACCACCTCTCAAATGCATTTATCCTTCTTTTTGCTTCCTCTGTCAATGTCCACGTCTCTGCTCCATATGTAAGAACAGAAAAAGATAGAGGTCTCAATGATCTTTTTCTTTACCGCGATGTTGACTTCGCTTCTCGCAAGTTCTTTATTCTCCTAGAATAACAGCCATTTTTGGTCGGCCAATTCTGCATTTCATTTCCTCCAGACATCTTCCATCTTCATAGATATGTGTGTGTGTGTGTGCAGTTGCTCTAATTCTGAATCCCCCGGTTGAATTTTGATCTTCTCAGTTTCACCTTTTCCCATAATCATTGCTTTGGTCTTTTTGCCGTTCGATCCCTGTCTTACACCTCTTAAGATGTCTACTTCTTCTGTTTCTCCATTTTCCATAACGGCCGCTGCTTTCTGGTTCCAATATAGATTTTCTATTATTCTTATTTCATCTGCCGGAATCCCTTCTTCTTTCAGTGTCTCAATTAGTCGGTCGTGGTTTACCCGATGAAAATAGTTTTGATCGTCTATGAACACCATGTCAACCTCTCTCCAATTATTCTTAGTATGATGATGCCCTCTCTAGTTCCTTTTCCCTTCCTGTACCGTAACTCAGCTGGTGTTCTGAAATCCTGCTATCAATGATGTTGGTTCTTCTGCTCTTGATTATATGCAACAGTGTCTTTGACCCATGACTTCTAATAGTTATCAGCCCGTGCTCTTCACACACTTGAGTATTCTTCACTTTCTGTAGAGGAATGAATTTGCTTTTCAAGAAATCCGTCTGGTATTTTATTTATCTTATTCCTTCATCTGCTCCACATCTTTTCTTTTGGGGTAGCTTCTTTATAGCTTCCTGAATTTCTTCCTCCGTGATTTCATTCATTTCTACCCTGGTTGTGTAATCTGGTTCTCGATTTGTCTGTGTTTCTTCATCTTTTAAGCCCTTGGTTTTTCTCAATGTGTACATTTCCTTGTTTGTCTTTTATTGTTGTTCATTGTGACTTGCTGGTGTTTTTTTTTAAATCTTTCACCTTCTGATGAAACCTTGGGTTATGCTGTCTATCCAATTCTTCAAGTCCTTTACACAGGTTGCTGAAATGTTCTTCTTTCACTTTTCTGCACATTTGTTGTATCTCCTTTAGGTTTTGGTACTCTCTTCTACCTTGATTTTTTTGCTTCTCGTCTTTCTTTCAGCATTCATCCATCTTTATTTGCATGTAATTGCATTGCATATTACCACATATCTCATCTGCCACTTCTTTTGTGCAGATTACTGTCTTTCTGTAAATTTGTTTTTACTTTCTTCCTATTTTAACTCCAAGTTATTTTTTTTAAACTTTTTCCCTTTTTGTCAATTTGCACTTTAGAGTTACTATGACTCGGTTATGGCCTGCTCCACAGTCTGCTCCAGGCCTTGCTTTTGCATTACTTACTGAATTTCTGTATCTTTCACGGACTAGTACAAAGTCTATTTGAGTTTTTGCTCTTCCATTTAGTGCTCGCCAGGTATGCCTTCCATTCCACTTTTGTTCAAACCATGTGTTAGTGATAACCAATGTTTGCTCTTTACAAAAGGATATTAACATTTCACCACTTTTATTTCTGTCAGCCAATCCAAAAGGTCCCACAATCTTTTCCTCTTTTTGTTCTCCTACTTTTACATTAAAGTCTCCCATTACTATGACATTTTGGCAGATCTTTTTGCTTTTTATTCCTTCTGTTAGTTCATAGAAAGTTTATTTTACAGCCGATTCTTTATCAGCAGTTGGAGCATGTTATTCACGTTTACTGGTGTTGATTTTATTTTTACATAATTCATTATCACTGTTGTCCCATTTCATTACTGTATTTCTTGTTTTGTTAGTCATGATAACCACAACTCTATTACTTGAGTTTTTACTTGAGTACAAAATTCTGAAACTGCCTTCACCTGTTGGTATGTCTGTTAAGTAGTCTCCTTCTCCTTTCCAGTGTGTCTCTGTGACTTCAAGGATGTCAACTTCCATTCATAATGCCTCAACCTCATAATTCCATGTTACAATTTTACTTAATGACGGTGCGGAGCCGCCTGTTTGCTCACGGCTCTTCCACCGGGCCGGATTAGTATGACTGGTGTCAACCCTACTCCATTTTCCAAGATCTTAAAATCGTTGTTGAACTTTGACCATGTTTTCTACTAAGCGGCTTGATAACAGAGGAATGCTGCAAGAAATACCTCTGCTCTGCATGCAGTGTCTACTTTGACAGCTGACAGCTGACACCAGCCATTGTTCTTCTTCTTTGAAGAAACTTCTATATTCTCAAGTTGTGTCTCAAGTCACCCACTTCCTGCATTCCACAGATTCACTGAATCCTACAGGTTCTACATATTGGCCAAGCCTTACTTTCCTTTGGTAATGTCTGTAACCAGAACACTACACCATTACCCAGAATGAATTAACCAAGGAACTGAAATTTCTGATGAATTTAAACTGGTTGACAAGGCCTGTTTATTGAAAAGAAGTGGAGTGCACTGGCCTGTCGAAAGGAGAAGGATAGCAGCTGTTGTAGCTGTAAAGTACAGTTTTATTCTAACATCAATGTTTGTTTAATTGTTGTAATTGTGATGAACTGAGATATGTATTGTATTGGGATTATTGATATTTAAAGAAACTGCACATTTATGTATGTAAACCACTGAGCGGCTTGATCCCCCTATTGTAGCTATGCTTCTTGATGCTCAAAATATGTCGTCAAAAAGCATATTTACACTTGTAATGAAGCTCATTGAAGACATTTTGATTGAACCAGCAATGGGAGCGGTGAGTGAAACATTGGCTTCTGTGCAGGTTTCAGTGCTTGTGCTTGGTTGGTTGTTGTCGCTCTCCAAAGTTGATTTACTTTTTGCTTAAAACCAGAAGACACTCATCACGAATTAAAATCTCTCTAACTGAAAATAACCTTTTTTTCTTTCTTTTTTTAAAACATGACTAATGTTTCTTTCCAATGCACGTCACCGTCCAAGCGTGTGTTTGCATAAGCTTTTGTTTTTGGATTCATTTTTTCCAAGGTAGAGACAAAGCTCTTTACAAGTGTGTAAATATAAGAAAATTGTATTTCTTTATTCCTTTTCTCGTTTCATAAAGGATTTCATAACTCCTGTTTCACAAGATTCTATTTAAGGTCACTTGCTTATTTATGATGAAAGGGAAGACAACTACCATGAACTGCACTGTCTTGAGGGCATGGGAGAAAGTAAGAAAGTAGGTTTTTGTCCAAATTTTAAAATGTTGACAGGTCCCCTGGCGGCCGCCTCCCCGGAAGTGATTTATAACCTCCCTCCCCTCTCACCCCTTGCCCTGGCCAATGCACATGCATGCGCACGTGGACACATGTGCACATGTACCTATGAACATTTTTTTTTATTATTTGCACGGTTTGACAAGATGAGGACGTGGTCCAAGGATCAGGACGAGGGCTTGTTGCCACTTCGGACGGTGGCCAACAGTGGTACTGCAGTTTAAATCCATCTCGGCCCAAAAACAAAACGTTTTTAGATAGATGATATATGAAGATACCTTGAATGCTGCATAAGTTACGAAGTACTCTTTACATTGGGAACATTTTCAAATAATTGAGATTTAAACTGATTTTTTGTGATTTTGACCTAATCCAGTTCCCATAATAAATGCATGGTCTGACCCCCGAGCAGGGGTGTCAAAATCATTTTTGGTTGTGGACCGCATTCATCAAAATGCGACTTTATGAGGGCCAAATTGCTTTTTGTTCAACTGTGATTGGACACTGGCCTTCTTCCATGTGCCCTCAGAGCCTAAATCATTGTTAAAGGATTTGTTTGACAACTTTGAATTGGAAATCTATTCAACTTGGAAACATGGACCAAGCATTGATTCGATTCTGGGTCTGGCATTCAGCCGTGGTTGAATAATGACTTATGTAGTGTCGCAATTTAGTTTGGTCTAATGTTGAAACAATGCTGCCTCACTGATTGCACCGTAATTGATTAAATGTTGAAAATATGCTAAATGTATTTGGCAAAAGGTGTTGATTTTATATTGATCTTGCTGGTTGTTTGGGCTATCTATTTTACATGTCCAACTCTGACCCTGGTGTTCAGTTCATTTCAACCTGGTGGTTTGATGGTTTAATAATAATTAGAATAATTAATGCATTCATTTAATTTTCATGTTTCCTTTCACTAATCACCACACATAAGGGCCATGAACATATCAGCAGAAATAAGTGAGACTAGAATTAGCATGAATATGTTTATTATTCATTATTTCAACAACATTATGACAACAAAGAAATTCTTCCATCATCGGATGGACTTCAACAGCATGACAGGAGGCAATAAATTTTCATATGCAAATCAATAATCGGATTATACAATTGTGTTCAATTAAAACATTCTGTTACCCATCTATAAGATGTAGGCCTTAAATAAAAAAAATATTTAAAACCATACATTGCGCTTCAAGGCATTTCTTTCATCTGATAATACATTTCCATCTCAAGACAAAATAGCCATTTAATGTGTTCCCTTCTTCATTAGTCGGCTGATGGTACAACTAACCACCTTCTCCAGAAGAGATTTTCATTCTCTGCATAAAGTAAACGAGCCTTCCGCACAACTCTACCCCATCTCCCATGTCACCAGAAGATGAAATTTCCCCACGGCACCGCTCCGAAAATGCCAAATGGGCAAGTTTAGTTACTTTGGAAAGACAGACATGGGGCCCTCCTCACTCCCAGTCTCAATTCTCATCCCTTTCTGTCCATGTTACCCAAACAATGAGAGCTATTTGTGACAAACACCCTCTCACTGGTCCCTCGTGCACCATCCTCGCTCTTCTCCCTCGGCTGCTCACGAACCGCCGGATGGATGGTTTGAAGCACCGCTGCACAACAGAGTTAAATACACAATGCATCAAGGAGGATAATCTGTCATGGGTTGTGAAATGCAAACATTTACCTTGGTTTCCTCTCGGGCTCCCGCTCCCTGGATTACTGAGCTTCTGGACTTTGTGTTGTACTCTAACTGTGAGAAGAGGAGTGGCTGATCTCGGTACGCAGACAAAATAGAATAATCCCAGTGTTTCATTTGTAAATCCGGAGGTTCTGCAGCAGAGTACTGTTGCATCTGGAGTGATCTTCATGGTTAGTGTTGTAGTAGTTTATTGGAAAAAAAAAAAAGCTAAAACTCAAAACCAGGGTGATTTGAACAACTTCAAAATAGAAATCTATCTCAGTAATCTACATTGTTAATGCAAAGCACTTGAGCAACCCTAACCCTTAAATCAGGGGTGGCCAAACGTTTTTGCTTGTGGGCTACATACAGAAAAATATAAGGAGTCATGGACCAAACAATATTAACCGCAGGAGTTTCCAACCAGTTACACTGCAAGAAAAACTGTGTTTTTAGACCATAAAACCCCTGTGCCATCGAAAATTCATTTTCTATTAAAATAACTTTAAGAAATAAGAACAACAAAAAAATAACTAAGAAGTGCACTGTACATACAGTGCAATTTTAGAGACTATGTTCTCACGGGCCATATTCCATTTTAATTTTAAAATTCACACCGGGCCACTTAAAAACGGGCAGCGGGCCACAGTAGGCCGTAGTTTGGCCATGCCTGCCTTAAAAAAATAAAAAATTTATTTCATTGACAAATAGCCAAAGAATACAAACAATACAAAACAGAAAGAGTCAGATATATAAAGATATACAAAATGTGGACAGGATAAATTAGTTAATAATTAAGTTATGGGTATATAGGTTATAAAAGATGGATGGATGGATGGATGGAGAGAAAGATAAATACATTGATGAATATATGGGGAGAGTAATGGATGGATGTGAGCGGTAATTGATTCTGCGATGGATGGGAGGATAGATGGACAAAGGAGAAAAATAAAGAACAGATGAGAAGACGGATCAATGGGTGGATAGATATGTAGATGCACCAATAAATTTACTCGGCACTATCTGCCTTACTTACTATGCTTTAGGACGGCACACCACTAGTATTGTTGTGTCGTCCAAAAAAAACCTAATATATTTAAGCAGAGGAGATTTCTGGGGGATATCAACACTAATGATTTCAAACCAGTGGGCGTCGGCTCTGGCCAGGAAAATACTTTTTCATGCGACTTTATGCGACCGGGGGTTGAACTCAGCGTTTGGCTCTTCATCTCTAAACAGCGGTTTTCAGTTATTAATGGTATATATATATATATGGTATTATTCTACAACCACGGAAACATTTATTATTGTTGTACTGACTATGCTGTTTGGACTATCCAATTCTTTATTACTTGTTATTATATAACAAGTATTAACAATATATATATTATTGAACAACTGCCGAGGGGAACTGCATACATGTGTTCAAACATGTTTTGAACAAAGTGTAAACACTGTATTGTTTGTGCTGAGGTCAGCCACATGTTACAATTAAACCCATAAATACCTGTCAAACATGTCAACACACACACACACACACACACACACAGATGTTCTTTTAAATAATAATCTTGTTTAAAATCAGAAACGACGTCATTGCGAATATTTCTTTTGATGTTTATTCTTTTGTTATTACAAATGAAAATGTTTGTATGAACAGAATATTTGAGCTCATCTCCCACCAACTCCTATTGCGTTCTCACTCTCACAAAACATACATACACACACACACACACACACACACACACACACACACACACACACCATTGAACATCCTTGACATTCTTATTTAACAGACTTGACATAAGTGACTATGTTGACTATGTTCTATTTTAGACTTTAACCTATTTATTAATTCACACTGCAAATCAATTCTACATTTTGTTTTCATAAAAAGCAAACTATT
>OMKR01050159.1:0-10496 GCA_900302355.1 Cyttopsis rosea | reverse complement strand
GTGAAAAAGTTCAATATTTTTTGTCAGTCATTTCAGAAAGTGAAAATTGTATATATTCTAGACTCATTACATGTAATCAGTATTTCAAGCATTTCTTGATTTTAATTTTGATAATTATGCCTTTCAGCTCATGAAAACCCCAAATCCAGTATCTCAAAATATTAGAATATTTCAAAAAAGTAATAGGATTTATAATACAGAAATATTGAACCTCTGAAAACTATGTTCTTATATGCACTCAATACTTGGTTGGGGCTCCCTTTGCACAAATTACTGCAGCAATGCGGTGTGGCATGGAGGCGATCAGCCTGTGGCACTGCTGAGGGGTTATGGAAGCCCAGGTTGCTTTGATAGCGGCCTTCAGCTCGTCTTTATTGTTGGGTCTGGTGTGTCTCATCTTCCTCTTGACAATACCTCATAGATTGTCTATGGGGTTCAGGTCAGGCAAGTTGGCTGGTCAATCAAGCTCAGTAATACCATGGTCAGTAAACCATTTACGAGTAGTTTTGGCAGTGTGGGCAGATGCCAAGTCCTGCTGGAAAAGGAAATCAGCATCTCCATAATGCTCGTCAGCAGACGGAAGCATGAAGTGCTCCAAAATCTCCTGGTAGACGGCTGCGTTGACTTTGGACTTGATAAGACACAGTGGACCAACACCAGCAGATGACACGGTACTCCAAATCATCACTGACTGTGGAAACTTCACACTGGACTTCAAGCAACTTGGATTCTGTGCCTCTTCATCTTTCTCCAGACTCTGGGACCTTGATTTCCAAATGAAATGCAAAATTTACTTTTATCTGAAAAGCGGACTTTGGACCACCGAGCAACAGTCCAGTTGTTTTTCTCCTTAGCCCAGGTGAGACGCTTCTGACGTTTTCTCTGGTTAAGGAGTGGCTTGACACTAGGAGTGCAACACTTGTAGCCCATTTCCTGGATCTGTGCGTGTACCTGCCTCAGTCCACTCCTTGTGAAGCTCCCCCACGTTCTTGAATCGGCTTTGCTTGACAATCCTCTCAAGGCTGCAGTCATCCCTGTTGCTTGTGCACCTTTTCCGACCACACCTTTCCCTTCCAGTCAACTTTCCATGAATATGCTTTGATACAGCACTCTGCGAACAGCCAGCCCTATCAGCAATGACATTCTGTGGCTTACCCTCCTTGTGCAGGGTGCAGGGGTCCTTGATTGACATCTCTGTTATGCACTGTAATGCAATGACATCATAGGTAAGGTTATAAAAAAAGGTCTAAATTAAAGTCTAAATTGGATAACAATTAGGAAAAAATTGTTTTTAAGTATTTCTTTGTATATTTAATTTGAGTAGGGTAAACATCAGTGCATCTAATGATTTTGCAACAATAAATATGTAAAAATAACTAATTTTATCTGATTTTATTAAATTTAGATTGTGAATGGTCTTGGAATCCACATTTGGCACCCCACTACAATGGCAGGGTTGGATTTTTTTTTTAACTTTGTCGTAGAACACAACCAAACACATCTTTGGAAATGTCTCAGCTTGTATGTTAACATATGTAAGTTTGAGACATTTAAGTTGACCCTAAAGTGAGACATTGACTTTTGAACCGTGATCAGAGGTCACATTTGAAGCCCTAAGTATATCTCAGGAATAAAAAGAGCTACTGTACCAAAATAAGGTCAACTGTTTTGGACAGCTCTGGACCTGTACTTTTAGAGGGGTGGTAGTGTCAATAGGGTGCGCCACTTAAAATGGCCTAACATATAATTCAGGCAAATTACATATGTAAATTCTGACAAGGCAGGCATATTCCCCGACCAAATTAACGTCAATACAAGTAGGCTTCACCTTGGTTGCAAAATACATCACACACATGAGCATATCTCTATGAAAGCTGAAGGGTCCGCTTGCACTGACAGCGTTGCTCTGGCCAATTGGCTTTCCCTCATGTGCAGTGCCAACCCACTATGCTCCATCCCCAACAATCTCAGCCAATCAGTACGTGTTCACCTTTCAAGTCTAGCTCGCACAATATTTTCCAGCGGCCGTCTGCCTTTGGGTTTGGTCACATGGCCGCCTTGAAGTCTTCATACATCCATGACGGTTTGTGGGTGCATGGCATCAGGTTGCCATAACAATCATCAATGGGAAAACCTGACTGCTGTTTGCTATATCAGCTGGCTGGAGGCTTGGAGAAAGCAGTTCTGAATGACACATGTGCAGTTTAGACAAAGCAGTCCTGGACAACACATGGGCAGTTTAAGTTATGGAGTACAACAATGAACATCATTATCATCATCATTATTATTAGAGATGGTTAGGTTTAGGTATGAGTTTAGAGATGGTTAGGTTTAGGTATAAGGTTAGAGATGGTTAAGTTCACTGAAGGTATGCATTTAGAGATGGTGAAGTTTAGGTATGAGCTTAGAGATGGGTTAGGGTTACGGTGTCGTCCATCTTGTCCATGTGTCCTAGAAATACAGTCCTTGGACTGCGCATTCATATTATATTATACAAGCATTTGACAATTATACCTGGATGCATATTATTTTAATTCATTACAACTACATTACCTTTAGACCATTCAGCAGAAAATGGTACAACCCGGTATCAAGCCTTTTCGTGCTCATTGTCATGAAAATTAATCTATTGAATCGTGTCCCGGAGCACGATTGTCCAACTATTTTCGTAACACACAGAACAACATTTTAACCAATAATTGTCTGAATATTTTCGTTGAAAATTGAATACACACACACACACACACACACACACATATAAATAGTTAGGGTAGAGGGTTCAGGGTAGAGGTGCGTAAACGTGATGTCCATGCTGGTGGAGGTAGGGGGCAAGTCAGGCATGAAATGACATCTACTCACCGAGACGAATCCAATGGTGCCAGGCACGTCCCTCTCCGACAAAGGAGCAGGGCTTACCTCTGACCTAACCCTAAGCCTAAGCCTAAGGAGGAGGAGAGAAGAAGAGAGGAAAGGAAAGGAGAGAAAAGGGAAGGAGATGGAGATGCAGGGGGGACAGGCTCTTCTCTCCTTTCTTCTCCTCTCCTACTCTCCACTGACCTCCTATCTGTTCTTCTCTCCTTTTCTCTCCTTCTATCATCTCCTCTCACCCTCTTCTATCTTCTCGCTTCTTCACTATTTAAATCAAGTTAGCAATGTGTTTGGCTTTGAAGAACATCAATACATCTTTGAGTTACTTGACCTTTACCCACCATAGTACTGCTTACACACTGGAATTCATAATTATATTTACTGTTGTGTCATATTAAATCTACTGTACTGTATGTGTCATTAAGCTCTTAAAGACCACATTTAAATGGCAAGGCAATTATGTATCAAGAGTAGCACCACATTCCAGTATGAATGAAAAGACAGACAGACAAAAGTCCAAATTCAAAAATATATTATACAGATTAGACAGAATTAATCTGGATTGGAATGTCAGGACTTGGCTCATTCCACTCATTCCCACTGAAAAGAGAAGAAAAACGTTCTGTTTATTGGTCAAACCTCACTTTTATAACATACTGTACAGTATATACCTACTTTATATTGATTCTCATCTATAAAGGAAGGCAATTACAACTCAATCTTTTTTTCAATTTTTGTTCTTGAATGATGAAATGAAACCCTCAACTTGTCCGTCAGAAGTTCTTCCGGTAAATTTTCTAAAGGACGTTGTTATTAGTTCCCCCCTCTATTCTGCAATATTTTAACTGCTCTCTGTCGACTGGTTCTGTTTCAGAATTTTTAAAAACTGCACTTTAAAGAGCTGTCTCTTGATTCTTCTGATCTTAACAATTTTAGGCCTATTTCTAAGCTCCAATTTTTAGCTAAGGTTTTAGAAAAGGCTGTAGCAGATCAACTGCTAGCTTTTATTCATGACAACAATAGAACAAATTCCAATTAAGTTTTCGAAAAAACCATAGCACTGAAACTGCTGTTCTCAAAGTCATGAATGATTTATTGCTGTCAGCTGATGTTAGCCATGAATCAATTCTTGTTCTCCTGGATCTAAGGGCAGCAGTCTTGAGAACTGGGTTGGTATCAGTGGCACTGCTCTGAAATGGTTCAGGTCCTACCTAAAAGACAGACGTTTCTATATTCCTATCGCTTCAAGGTCAGCTACAACGGATGTTCACTGCAGGGTGCCCCAAGGCTCGGTGCTAGGTCCAATCCTCTTTTCCATTTACATGCTCCCTCTACGCCACCTTATACAGTACGTAGACATAATATCAGTATCCATTTTTATGCAGCCGATACTCAGATTTATCTTAATTGTGACCCTGAAAACAACTTTGAGTATAATGCTAACCTGCAAATGGTTGTCACAAAATATCCTGCAGGTAAACGCTGATAAGACAAAGAGTTTGATCATAGGTCAAGATACTGAAAACAATCAAATTTCAAACAGTCTTGGGTCACTTTCTCATTCAATAAATCAGCATTGCAGAAATCTTGGTGTCTATTTTGATCAAAACCTCAGCCTAGACAAACATGTTATTTCAATGGTTCAATCCTGCTTTTATCACCTCAGAGCCAGCCAAAAATCTGGAAACTGTCATTCATGCTTTCAGAACCTGTCGATTGGACTACTGTATTCCCTGCTCTCTGGCATCGGCAAAAATCCCTCTCCCGCCTCCAGCTCATCCAAAACTCTGCTGCCAGGATTCTAACCCGGTCCAGGAAACACGATCGCATTTCACCAATCCTGGTTTCCCTACATTGGCTTCCTGTTGCTTTTAGAATTGATTTAAAATTTTTATTGATTACTTACAAAGCTCAGAGAGGCCTCGCCCCAAGCTATCTATCAGATCTCTTATTGCCCTATGTCCCTTCCCCCTCCCTGAGATCATCAGATGCGTCATTACTTGTTGTTCCAAGGTCCAGACTGATCCACAAAGGGGACAGAACCATAGCAGTCAGGGCTCCTAGACATTGGAACGACTTGCCTGAAGAGATTAGGGCTGCAGTCTCTGTCTCATCTTTTAAATCTCTGTTAAAAACCCACTTCTTTACATTTGCATTATTTCTTTCAAAATTTCATTATATTTTATGGCATTTTAGTTCATTTTACTCTATTTGTGTTTTATAATGTGATTAGTTTTATGACTTTTAGTCTGTTTTTATTCTCTTTGCATTTTTATTGTTTTGTTTTTAATTGTTAAGCACTTTGTAACTGTGAAACATCCTATATAAATACATTTTAATATTATTATTATTATTATAATTATTATTATCATTAGTATTATTATTATTATAATTATTATTATTTCCTGGCCCTTCCATGTCCCCCTTCCTCCACCTGCACGGCCCCTTCCTCCACCTGCATGGCTACTTCCTCCACCTGCACAGCCCCTACCTTCACGGACCCCTCCTCCACTTGTGCGGCCCTGTCCTCCACCTCTCCCATGTCCATCGCCATGTAAGATGACACAAGATAACACTCGCTCCTTGGGAAAATTCACGTCTCACAGCAGCAGAAATGACAGAACAATGTATAGTAAAGTATAAGTTCAGTTGAAAAAGAAAATGAAATTAAGACCAATACATATACAACTATAAACAGACATGAAAAGAGGTTCGCACTTGTGCAGCTGATTAGTAATTTGTATACAGTATATAGGTTAATTATATATAGGTTATATAGCAGTATATTCTTCACCTGTGTAGTCCCCATGCCCTCTTCTGGCACCTCTGTGGCCACAGACGGTCCCACAGAGCTACAGCTGGGGTTGCAGGACATAAGATGAAGAGTAAAAACCTCTTCACTCTCAGTCCCAGTGGCATAAGGGGTCCAGCCTGTGCATGTTTGAAAAGTGCTGCTCACTAAAACCCATGGGTAATTGCAAATGGAAACAGGATCGTAATAGCAGTAGTTCCAAAATGAACATGAATGTGGTAGACAAATTACAAGATGCAATGAGTATTTTGGTCCAGTAAACAAAGCTGAGGGTGCGTGCATTTTTTGAGGGACTCCTTCGCATATGTAGTTAAGGTGCAGCAAGGTAAGAAAACCTGTACCTTGTGCTCCTTTTCGGTAGGTTTTCCCAGAAGGAGGACAGGTTCATAACTAGCTGCTTGAAGTTTCCCAAGCTGCAATGACATTACAGTATGTTAATGTATTGCCTGTTATAATCAATCAAATAAAAGCCTGCAACTGTTCAAAGCAATAGTGATTGTGACAGTTAAATATCAAACAGAAGTGGTCTGAACTGTCTACATACCATGAGGACCACTTCATCCGTTATCTGGGATCAATTGTGCGTTTATTTTGTTTTTGTTTTTTTTGCAGGAAGACTCCCACTCTTCCCACTTTTCCTCAAATTGCTTCAATGCCTTTTTGTGGCCCAGCTTTACGGGCTGCTCCATATTGCACTGGCTGCAAATTTTCTTGGCACAGGGAAGAATGCCCTTGCAAAAAGGGCATGCCTTTTGGTTGCTTCCCTCAGGCATTCCAAAAAAACGCAGACTAACACAGAGAGAAGCAGACGGACACAGCTACACAGATTTCTTTTCTTTTTTTTTACAAAGATAAACAGACAGATTAGATAGATAAATGATGGGTACAGATGGATGGGTACAGTACAGCTGTAGATACTACCAGTAGATAGATGGGAGATCCTTATTTGAAGCTGCAGGGAGAAAAAAAGTAATCACTAAAAACTAACTATTTTTACACATTAATTATAGCCACCTACATTACATAAATTGCATTTCAAAATGAATGCACAAAATTATGCCGTGTCTGGTACTTATCTTCACCTGTTTTATTGTTTAATTCATTAGTAATTAGGCAGTCTAATTAGTAACTAACTAGCTAGCCTACCAGAGGTCTCAACCTGTTCCTCTAGCTACAGTAGCCTATTACGTCATGTTTTTGATCTGTTATTATCTGTTAATACCCCACACATACAAACCACCCCTATGTGCAGCGCAACTGAAAGTATTTGTTCACAGTTTTTATTTAAATCAGAACAGGCCGGAGAAAGTGCATGGAGAGCAAGGTGACCAGATTTCTGAAATGAAAACCGGGAACAGTTCGGCGGTCGATATATCATTAAAATATCCTATTATCCATGAAAAAAAAAGCGGGACAAGTCCGGTTCATGTATTTTGACCATGGTAACTGTACTGCCATATACTATGGTGCAGACTTAAGGTGGAGGCATACTTAAAAAGAAGTATGTCTTTTTGACCAAAGAGACGTCTTCAGAACTAGATAAGAACAATTTGACACGGTGATGAGGCGAACTATGTCTTATAGACATAAGACATAGACAAAAGACAAATTGTTCTTCTGTCGTTCTGAGAGCTCCCTTTGTCGCGATTGGTCCAAGTGCCGTTGCGTCGTGGCAACGGTCAGGTTCCAATCTCCTCCTTTTCCGCCTCAAATAATTTCATTTTAAATTGAAAATGAATACTGTACTTTTGAGGGAACAGTTGCCGGGCATGAGACTTTGTGCGTGGGCTCTCTCAGCGGCCGTCGGCATTTGTTTTGTTTTATATTTTTCTCGCTTTTCTATATTCTGTCAATAAATGACATTGTGTGACACATTGAGTTTGATTTCACTATTATGTCGTATGCTTTTCACTACCTTGCTGACATTTATATTTTTCCACACTCAAAATATTTTATTGGCTGTATCAACAATGAGGTAAAGACACACAAAATAATTCCAATAAGAAAAGCAATAAGTAGAATTTAAACTGTGAAATGAACTCAACAGCTGCTCGGGTCGATGGTTCAGAACAGACTGGTCCTGGAACACTGTCTTCCAAGGAACAAAATGAAAAATGAAAATGGCAACTTCGCGTCAGATTCAGAGCATTCTCATGAAACCCAACATCGCAATGAAAGATCCTACCTCGGCCGGAAGCTAGAGCCGGAATCATGCGACAACCACGTGTCTGTGGTTGGCTGTTCATGTCACATGTCTGTTTCTCTGCTGTACGATTGGTTGATCAGGGAGGGGGAGGAATTTGCCACCGTCGGGACTGATCAGCGCCGGCGTCCCCTCATCTGCTAAGCACCAGGTGTGGGGAATTGAGGTGATTGTCAATTCCTCAGACCCGGTGCATGAATGTTTGGCTGTTTGGACAGTGGAGGTCGGAGCCACGGAGGAACGAGTGGCGGCCGGCCGATACAAGTGAAAACACTGTGTTACAAGTGTCGGTGAGACACTGTACCGAACGGTTATAATATGTGTATCATTACACCCCTAACTTATAGGTACAAAGGTACGTCTGGTCACCCTCATGTAGATGCTCTTGGTTTTGTCGTTATACAGTACATCTCCTTTAATATCCGGGCAGAATAGCAGCCATGTTAAAGTGAAGTCTGAGATCATGCTCTTGTTTAACAATTCTACCGATGCAGTCTGCCATCACTAACCAACGGGTAGAGCATGGACATGGTCAATTTCAATGGACAGTCCCCATTGTTTACCAGGTTGTAGGTTGAAACCAGTTGTAGGTTATCCTGATCATATATTTAAGGTTGCTGGGGAGAGGCTGCATGGCTTTATTTGCAACTATATCGAGGGAGTGGCAAATGCAGCGAATAAGCTGTAATCTTGGCTGCTTTCTCTGCGTCAGGTGAAAACCGAATGGTGTTTTCTCATCATAACGCAAGCACCATCTGTCGCAATGCTCACCATGTTTTTAATCTGCAGACGATTCTGGTCTAGAACGGCAACTATGGCACCTGTTATCCCATTAGCATCAGCATCCATGAGCTCCACAAGTCCATTTTTTGAGTGGTATTTCATACACAGGCAAAGGAGCTTGTTCACTGATATGTCAGTGGTTTCATCCAGATAGAGGGAATAAGGGGAGACACCAATATCCTCCATTAGTTCTTCTTTAAAATGTGGCAGAGGACAGACTTGATGACAGCTGTGCACTTCGTCCTGTGCATTTTGAACGTCCTCGTCTTGTAAGATATCAGAGAAATCATCCACCGCTTTGATTGTGACGAGCAACGTAGGTTCCTGATTTCACTGTCTCTGGTCATCTTTTATTGTACATTGATCAGCTGTCGCTACCGGTTCAGGAAAACTTTGGACTTGTGTTTCTTTGTGGCAGCATGTTCTTTCAAATCATTTGGCATGGCGACGAATGGATTTTCTGAACTCCAATGTAACTAGCAGTAGCGTGGTAGTTTAGGCAAGAGCGGCTAAAACCACACCACACCTGATGACAGGCCAAGGCAGCAAATCAAATGCATTGAACAGATTTATACATATAATTTATATGAAACATAAACTTCATGTTCCTTGACAAGGATATTACTCAACAGTTTAGTAAAAAACAAACAAACAAAAAATATTAATTTCATAGATATCATAAGAGGACTGTATATTTCACTTTTGGACATGACCCTTATTTTTATTTATTTATTTTTATTTTTAATTTTAATTTTTTGGTAATATTTGTTGTTTATCATTAGCTTTAGTGTATATAAAGCTCAAAAAGTACATACTCCATGCTGTCATCTCTCACAATCACTTGCTTATGTGTACAGATACAAATAATAATAATAATAAAAAATAAAAAATAAATAATAATAATAGTAATAATAATAATAATAATAATTAAAGCTGCAAGCAGCGATGAACAGGCCTTCGCGCCATCACGTGTACACCACACCATGTGAATTTCATGTAAATTGGATGATGTTTGCGACAGTGCAATTACTTCCTGTTGCCAGTAGGGGGCGCTATGACTGTAAGTCAATATGGGTGTGTAGATGTGTTCAGGGCGGGTCACTGATGAAGCAAGAGAAATTTTGTGCAGATTGGACAAAGTATGCTGAAGTTATAGCAACTTCCTGTTTGATGGCGAAGCACGAAATTGGCCGGCGTCGTCACGGCAACCAGGAATAACATAGGGAAAAGCTTTTGATAACTTTTCATCTCCAATGTCTGAAGATGATTGTGTGTGAATTAGAAGTGGGTGCGATAAGATCCCTAGGACTAGTTCGTTCAAATACGATGTGTGGAAATGGCGAGAAATCGGTCATGTGATTCAAGATGGCCGACTTCCTGTTGGTGGTAGGGTATTGGTCCAGGAGACTTTTTGGTGCATCTTGACATGTTGCAAACCATTAAATATCAAATTGTTCGCCAGGTCTGGCTTGCGTGCAAAATTTGGTGACTTTTGGGGCACGTTTAGGGGCCAAAAGGCCATCGTTTGCGGAGAAAGAAGAATAAAAATAAAAATAAAAATAAAGAATAAAGAATAAAGAATAATTCCTACAGATACAATAGGGCTTCGCCCGGTACGGGCTCAGACCCTAATAATAATGAATACAAATAATTCCTACAGATACAATAGGGCTTCGCCCGGTATGGGCTCAGGCCCTAATAAATAAATAAAGAATAATTCCTACAGATACAATAGGGCTTCGCCCGGTACGGGCTCAGGCCCTAATAAATAAAGAATAATTCCTACAGATACAATAGGGCTTCGCCCGGTATGGGATCAGGCCCTAATAA
>OMKR01050158.1:0-14841 GCA_900302355.1 Cyttopsis rosea | reverse complement strand
TAATTTTCTTATTTTTATTCTTATTTTTTTAATTTTATATATATATTTTATACTTTTTTTAAATTTGTACTATTCCCAGCACAGTCTCTGGAAGTTGCCAAAAAAAACATTTCACTACATGCTGTACAGTGCAATATGTATGTGACAAATTAATCTTTGAATCTTGAATTTTGAATACTACGACTAATACAAATATTGTATAACATTGTATTCTTTTATTATGATGGCCATGTTTCCTGTACCTTCCTATCATCTGTGGGAAAAAGATCGGTCACATTTATGTCATTTAGTGCCAATGTAAAAACTAGTCCAAAAGCCATGCAGAATCAATGGACAAGCATGAAGTAAGATATCTGTCAATGAAAGCCCAGGATACACCCAAGAGGAAACTCTTGCCATATATGGTCACATACGTCATCACACGTGGTGCTTTGACAGACGGCACCATTTCCCGTAATATTGAAGGGGCGTGGACAATCTAAAGTATCGCTTCAAGAGTTTAAATGCAACAATCATTACCAGACGCTCACATTCAATCACACGGAGAACTACGAAAGGACACACTGACTTCTTTGGTTTTACGGCATTCAGGCTTATATCGAACAAGGCCTGACATTTATTTCTTCCTGATCCCCCTGGACGCACTGCCGTTTTGGTTTCTACCGAGTTACGACAGTAAGGTGAATTTGCCCCGCGTTTGAATCGCCAAATTAGTCTGAGATCAAAAGTTTGTTCTTCAATCTCGTACTGGTTCGTGGAATGAATATTCTTTAACGTCATACACAGTAAAGATGTATCGAAACTTTGGAAACCAAGGAAGAGGCAACCCTACGTACGCCAGCAGCGACACCGGGTCGCCTATCACTGGGTCAAGCTCTGTGTCCCGGGGTGGTCCTAGCACCTCCACCACACAGCAGGAGCAGGTAGGTTCACCTCCGAATACACAATATCTTTAAAACATTCCATCAGCCGATGGACATTTTCCTGAAGTACTTTTACATTTAGACTATATATTGTCTAATATAGTCTGATGTACAGAATTATTTGTCAGACAAATCTGATCTGATCTGATCTGATCTGATCTAATAATATAAACTAAACACACTATAATCTGATGTTTTATTTATTTACAGAAATATACTCTGGCTGGAAGCGGCCATTTCGTACCAAGTCTCAATGCCATCACAACCAGCCAAGATCTCCAGTGGATGGTCCAGCCTTCTCTCATGGCACCACCGGGCCCATCCCAGTCTCCACGACCTCCCTGTCCAGGTTTCTCAGGGGTGCGGCCCTTGGCTCACACAGCTTCCCATCCACATCTGTATCGACCAGGTATCATCAGAGTTGCTGCCACCTCTACAGCGTCAACCAGACGAAGAAACGATGAGCATGTAAGAGCACATGTCTTTAATAAGAAAGGGAGAAAGGGGGGTACATACCAACATAAAACATGTCTGAGGTGACCTAAGTGATTGCAGGCCTAATGCTTTCTTCTCTGGGTTACAAAATGACACCTATCCATTTCTTAAAATTACTTAAAATGCCCCCCTCCTCTCAAATGGAACATTTAATTATTGAGTCTACTATATACTCTATGTGTGGAAAGTGACTACGTCATCTATGTGTCATCATGTGTAATATCCTGAATATTGCAGTCTTTCTTGGGAACTGCACTACAAAATGATCAATCTTAAAGATTATACTGAATTGATTAAGGTGGCTTTTCCATAGATTAGAAGGAAAACAAATATAAACTACTTATAGCCAGAAGACACCTATTTGTTTTTTAAGTGTTTGGGGGCATGTTGACACAGGGATTTGTTCACTTGTGACATTGTTTGCAAACTTTTGTCTTTCTGTAAGTAGAGAATTATTGTGTCTTAAAAGATAACGGCCATGTAATGCCCACCAGGTTGTACCAAATAGTTTAATGTTTAACAAAAAATTAAAATATAAGTGCCACTATGGCATGAATTCTGCTGAAGCAATTATATATCCACACTAATAAATTGTCCTTTATATGACTCTTGCTTGAGGTCAGACAGTGGCACATATGGCAGGAACTCATCACAACTTATTTTTTGGGGGTTTTAATTTCACGGTACAGGAAGTGGACTATCATGTGACTCACAGGGGCAAGGCATACTCATGTGACTCACACCTGAGTCATGGATGGGATCCGAGTGTGACTCATCCCTAAAGGGCGGGAAATATTTAATGAATAGTAATTCTAGTTAAGCAATGGACTGAGTAGTAAAAGATTTAGTCAGTTTTATAAAAGTGGGACAATTCAAAGTGACTATTTCACTGTGATGACTAAATGCAGACTCAAGGTGGTAGTATTTCACCCATGTTATTTTGCATAGCTGACTCACATCATGTCTATTTGGTCAGTTGTGCCTTTGAAATAAGTAGAAGATGCCTGAAGCAAGAGGATTAAAGTTCAACTTACAGACTTGAATGTCATCTCAATAAATTGTACTAAATAGAAGTTACATTATGTACATTCGGATTAATCAAATTTCATTTTCTCCTTTTCTATAAAAGTTATCACCAGAAGAGATGGAGAGGCGCAGAGTAAGGAGAGAACGTAATAAATTAGCAGCTGCCAAGTGTCGGAATCGTCGCCGTGAGCTAACAGACACACTACAGAACGTGAGTGAAACTTGCATACATGTCATCATGCTAATTGAACCATTAGATACCTGCCGCAATCAGCCATTTCATTGAATCTCTGTTTTCTTCCTGCTCTAGGAGACGGACGAATTGGAAGATGAGAAGTCGCGTCTGAAGAAGGAAATAGAAGAATTACAGAGGGAAAAAGACAAGCTTGAGTTGGTCCTAGAAGCCCACCGTCCCATTTGTAAAATTGACTCTGATTCTGATTCTGATTCCCACCCGCCCCTCTCTTCTCTACGAGGTATGAAGATAGAACCAGGCGATTCCGAACTGCCAGGGCCATCAACCAAACCTAGAGCAAAGCTGGAGAAGTCCAAACCAAAGATAACTATTCCCACCAGGCATGTGGCAGTATCTTCCTCTCTTAATGCTCCTGAAGCAGAATCGCTCCACACCCCAATTCTTTTGTCCACCCCATCTCTCACTCCATTCACGGCCAGTTTAGTTTTCACCTACCCCTCTGCCTCTTCAGACACCAGTGCTTCTGTTACAGCCCAGGGCATCCACCCATCTTCTACACATCAGGGTAACACTCATCACTCTCGAAACCCCCAACCCTGTGGCATAGCTCATCGCCGCAGCAGCAGCAGTGGCGACCAATCAGATCACTCCCTACACTCTCCCACCATCCTCACACTTTGATTTACCAAACTTCAGTCTTATACTGTGTGACAGTAGACTCTACAGTAGCAAAGTTGTAATAGTAATATTAAAAATAAAACTGTGACATAACTGTCACAAATTTAAAAACTTCCAGCAAAGCGCACCTTTTACATTTAGTTGTTTTTGGACTGGACTCGGCACAGATAATAGCCCAGCTTAGAATATATTTAGATAAAATGCATTATATTGGAATTATTGCTACTTCAGTTTTTGTTCAGTTTTTAACATGCATTGTCCCTATTTTTTATTTTAATTTTAAAACTATAATATTTACCCAGGAGCATGATTGAGTGAAAAATGTATTGATACATTTATAAAAGCCCTGCATGATTAATATATTATTTAAATAACCATATAGGTGTTTTTATTTGAAGGTTAGTAATGCCATTTTCTAACTTAAACTATGTTACATTATAGCATTATGTTATGTAACTGTCTGTATACTACAAACAATTAATAGCTCTTATTTTTTATAAAAGCCTAAACATTTTAAAACCGAGTGTAGACCACTTAGGCTGGACCATACGAGCGGATAGAAATAGTAATATATTTATTTTAGAGAGCATAATATATTTTTGATAATTGTGTTATTTTCTAACTAATGAACTGTTTTATTGTGTAGTGCCTTACTTTGTCCTCTGTCAAGCTGTAATATTTCAAAGACAATAAAGAATCTTTAGAATAGTGGGCATTTTTTTTTTTAACAAGGCATGTATCTTCTTTGGATCCTTCACTGCAAGACTTCTAGTATAGTATTAGACATAAATCTATCTTAAAATGAACAGCTACTTGGAAATAAAAGGTATATATTGATAAATTTGTGTGTATTTCACATAATGAAAACAACAAACATAATGATATATGATAAGAATCTCTAATAACCGTCCCAGACCCTGATATGTGAATATTGCATTTACTGTTGCTCCAGTTTCTGTCAACGTAAAGGACCGGTTACACATATGGCGTGGGGACTATCGAATTGCATTGCTCTAATGAGACTGGAAAAAGAAAGAGTGAGAGGGTCTGAGAACTACAGAGAAAACTACTATTGAAATGATCTCTTGAGTACAATTAGCAGAAGCATTGAAACCCAGAACCCCATTCTGAGCAAATGGACCTAAAAATAAAACCGATGACAATCGGTTGACATGAAGATGAACATCAATTCATCAATGTGTTAGGACATTTAGGTTAAAAAAAAAGGGTAACAGAAAGAAATGAACCATTTTCGGTGTTATTAACGCATCTGTTTATGCAAAGGTCAACACACAAATAAAGATCAGAAAACAGCCAAGGGTCACAGCCAATGTATTTAAAGCTCTTCAATGCACTATGAGCATACCCCACCAATAACAGCTGACAACAAAGCAAATCTCATCCAATCCATGTGCTATAATTGAAACTGAATATCTATTCAAATGCAAGTTAATACTGATAAATTAAGGTAAAGAAGAGAAAAAAAGATTATCTCTAATGTCACAGTTAACACAAAGCATGGTTTATATTAAGAGTTCTATTTGCCAACTTAAAGAATACTGTCTGTCTGTTATATGCTAATTGAAATATCAACCATGTAATTACAAAATAAAGTATACGTGACTTAAAACCTTGCACCTTTCTGGTCTATTTCTATAAATCATTATGTAAAATTGAATCCTTTCCAGTTTTATACAAAGTTTCCAGTTTAATACAAAAGTGTCTATTAGAAGCATGTGCGCTTCATTTCTGAGTGAGGTCCAGTGATGTCACTGATGCAAATCCAAGCCTTTATATGCATGAGGACCTTTTTCCAGGCTTCGGCACATTATAAACACCAACGCCATCCAATTAAACCTGAAGGGCTTCAAAGTCAGTTATTAACTTTTACAAATTGTGATAATCACCATGCATTATATGGCACTCCAATCCTGTCCTGAGGAAGAGAATGCATAAACTATTACACAATGTAATAGGTCTTTAACAAAAACAAATATCAAAGTTTGTTTTTTTATATCACAACGCATCTATTTCAGTGCTATTGGACTTCAGTAGACTAATATGGCTCAAAACTGGATCAAACTGAATCTTTAAATCCATGAATTATAAAACCCTCCATGGCATTGTCCAGTGCAATATAAAACATCCAGCACCAGTGTAGGCTAGTCCAGTGCATGAAATAACAATATAACTTTTTTGATCCAATTCTTGTAATAATAGGCAACCGAATAGGGATAATTCCCCAATACAGAAGACTAGTTAGAAAAAAAGCAATATTTAGATGAATTAAAACTCTCATAAAACTCATGAAGTCATTGAATACTTAGTCAGATCAAGGCCCTGCTGAGACTAAAGTGGCACAGAGACAACTTATCCACAATTTGCATTCACTGACATTGCCCAATGTGCCATAATATCCAGTCCTGACAAAACATCCTTATATCCCCATGTCCATTAAAAG
The DNA here is from genome assembly GCA_900302355.1 of Cyttopsis rosea. Taxonomy (NCBI): domain Eukaryota; kingdom Metazoa; phylum Chordata; class Actinopteri; order Zeiformes; family Parazenidae; genus Cyttopsis; species Cyttopsis rosea. The sequence continues at coordinate 9,062 of OMKR01050158.1, read as the reverse complement.
TCAACAAGGCAGCCATCAGTCATCGGGTGAGCACACCAGGTGCAGTTGGTCCGGACTCCCCACGCTGCCCGTGCTGGAGCTCCCATCGCCCAGGTCCCGAGCCACCATGCAGGGCAGGTTGAGCTCGGTGGACCCCCCGGGGCTGGAGTCACTTCTGCTGACACACTCCTCCTCCAGGACCAAGCACAGCTCCTTCAGGTCCAAGTTCTCCTTCACCAGTCCGTCCTGCATGCGCTCCAAGTCGGCCAGCTTCTTCAAGTATCCGCCCAGGTCCTCCCGCATCACCTTGGCGGCGTGGTGCCCGAACAGCTGCCACTCCCTGGCCAGCTTCTTCACTTTCAGCCGGTCGTCGTCGAGAAAGCAGCACAGGTCGCGCAGCTCCGTGTTTTCCTCCTGCAGGCGCTGGTTGATGACTTTCAGCTCCCTGATCTCCAGCAGATGCCCCTGCAGCTGCTTGTTTACCTCCTTGATCAGCCGGCCGCGCTGGATGAGCGCTGAGATCTTGTCGGACTCCTCTTTACGCAACCGACTCACCAGTTCTTCCTTGGAACACGCCAGTAATTCGTCGTCGGACATCTTGGACAATTCCCTATTAAAGATCTCGCTGTCGCTGCCCATTTTTTCTTGTCTTCTCTTAACCGAACCAGGCCTTATACGATCACAGCCTACTCGAGGGATCCGCGCGGTTACCGACGCGTACGCGGTGTGGTTTAGGACGCTGGAGAATTAGACGTCAAACCTCCGTGTCTTCATGTGTGAAAACCATGTATGAAAGCAGGAGCAGGCACATGGGGCGTTTCATTTAGGTTTGGCAACACCCGATTTGCTTTCCTCCGTCAATATCGGCTTAAAATCCAATGCATCCCAGCAGACATCTGCCTAGGCCTTCGGGGTACAGCTGTCCGTTTCCAGCAGGGTAGGGATGATCTGTATGGGCCTACGCGACCGGGTTTTAACTGCACACGCTAAACTGGTAGGTAGGGCCTTAGATATATAAATGTGCTAATTTACGCAGTGATCGTCGTACGGTGTCATCAAAAAGACGCGCCGAGACCGTCGTCCGCCCGCTTGCTTCTAATCATCTCGCTTGGCGGCGGTTGGAGAGCGCATCCATCTGGAACGAGCGTGTTGTCTTTGTTTTTGTTTTTTTGTTTTGTTTGTTTTTTTTTTCTCAGCGGTGACAATTCAAACGACGGTAGTCGTGAATCCTGTTGGACGTGCGGTCAAAATGCACGCAGCGTGATCCGCTCATCCTCTTCGCGACGTCCGCTTCCACTCTCTCGATCGGCGACTCCGTGCAGCGTGTAATGTGAAATGTAATGTGCCTTGACGCGGACAGGGCAACGCGGAGTGGACACGCGGGCTGGATCCGACGGAAAACGAACAGCCTGGTAAACAAACTAAAAAAATAAAAAAAAAAATAAAAAATGTCCGGTTAATCTGAATATCCAGTTTGGGTAAATATGCCAGTGGTGATGGTGTGTCCTGTGCTGTGCTTTTCTCGGTGCAATGTGGAGTGTGCGGCCCCACTGGGAGCCAGCAGCAGGGAACGGCTGGAAAATAAATCCCAGTTTACCTGAGGCGCGTCCGGCTGCAGTACCGCAGCGCCAGCACTTTCAGACGGAGCCCAGCAGATCCAGACCTGGGATTGGACACACTGCGCATGCGCGCTAACGGCCAAAACAATATATAATAAAGATTTTTTTTACAGATGTTCACTCGTGCGCGTGATAGTTCTGTTCTGAGTATGTATTTTATACAATATTATTATTATTATTATTATTATTATTATTATTATTATTATTATTATTATTATTATTATTATTATATTTTATACTTACTGTATGTACATATTTTACAGATATAAACTTGCACAGTTTTCCTTCTCAATAAAGTAGACTACTATCTTATGTTATGTTGTCAGGATATCAATTGGTTTATTTAAATTTCTTGGGTTTATTGTATATTGTATATTTCTTTCTTTCTTTCTTTCTTTCTTTCTTTCTTTCTTTCTTTCTTTCTTTCTTTCTTTCTATCCATCTAGGGCCGTTAAAGGATACACTAATGGAGAAGTAAAGGAAAAGAACGTGCAGGCCCACATCACTTCCTTCTCCCCTCTTTTTAGTCTTTCGGTAAATTGAATTGAATGACTTCACATCCTGACTGGACGCACGTGACTGTAAAAACACGCACACATACATACACACGCACGCACGCACACACACAGCCCTTATCCTGCAGGTCACTCCTGGTGGTAGTGATTTGTTGCACACACACACACACACACACACACACACACACTAACGGAAAGAGTGACTGCAGGCCATTCCATGCTCTCAGCTGAGGCATTGAGCCACATCCTTCCGCCCTCTGGCCCACCTCCATTGTTTCAATGAGGCCGCAACAATGTGGGGTGTTAACCATTCAGGGGGAACCGAGGATGGAATCAGGGTATTATTATGAGGTTTGAGATGGGCCGATGTACAGCGAGATGTCCAACAAAAAGACAGTTGACTGAGTTGTTTTTGCCTCTTTTGTCATGTTGAAGGGCACACGCAGTGACAGTAAAAGGGAGGGGTGAGGAGAGGGATTTGAAGGGATTTATTTAGATTAATCGCCGGAGGAAAAGAACATGGCCTGTGCAGCCAGCCAGCACAGCCGCGCAGTGCAGTCGCTGCTGCCCGCACAAACAAGAAACACCAATCTATGAGGCAGATACAAACCGTATTAAGCATTTGGCTTTTTAATAGTGGGTGATTAGTTTAAATAAATAAATTCAACTGGAGTGAATGTCAAATGTGGAATATAGAGATGGTGGGTTAGATAGATAGATAGATAGATAGATAGATAGATAGATAGATAGATAGATAGATAGATAGATAGATAGATAGATAGATAGATAGATAGATAGATAGATAGATAGATAGATAGGAATAAATAATGGAACAAATTGGCAATATGCGATAAACCAAAAAAACTAACCCGAACAATAAACTTAAATTTTTAAAAATAAAAATAAAAATAAAAAAAGAAATTTGTAAAAAAAGAAATTTACAAAAAAGAAAAGTCAATAAACAATAAACCCAAAAAATTACAATAAACAATAAATCAACAATTAATCAATGTATCAACAATTCACATTCTGACAGTGTTATGGATTCGGGATGATATATTAGTGAGGAAGCGGCCAATTACATGGATCCCACACATGAGCAATTAGGAGGCATGTGTGTTTTATGGTCGTGTCATAATTTGTGATTTATTCAGACCACAGTGGCCATCTCCGCTGTCTCCGCTACTTCAGCGCGCTCCGGTTTCCCATCCGGGCATCACGAACCTTTCCGGTGACGTCACAAACCCGGACGTTTGGATTTCACAACTGCTGTTGTTGACAAGGCGCCTGAATAAAACAGCGTTTTTATTGACGCCAAATCCATTGACACCGAATTTACCACACTGCCGTCTGAGTTTACCGTTAACCTAGTAGTGAACTGGCTGTAAATCCGCTGACGAGGCTGTCGCTGAGGTTGGAATCTTAGCAAAGGTGGCTAAGCTAGCTGTTTATGGAGTAGATGGCCATGGGGTCTCCAGTTAGCTTGTTGTGATTAACTTCATTTGTTGTGTGTAGCTGCTCATAGCGTGTTGGAGGAGCGCTGAGGTAAGGAAGTGTCGCCGTGATTCTGGTTTCAGGTTTATTTTTTTATTGTATATTGATTTTTTTTCTTTCTATTTCAAACCTTTAAAATTTTCTTTAGGCCCAAAATGACTTTGTTCTGGTGTATGCTGCTGTGACACTGCAATGTCTCTCGGAATGAATAAAGTGTCCATTTAAAGGTGCAGTGTGTATAACTTAGGGGCGTCTAGCGGAACGGACTTGGGAGAAATGGAATATAACATTCATAAGTGTGTATTAATTAGTGTATAATCCCATGAAAATCAGAATCGTTGTGTTTTCGTTACCGTAGAATGAGCCGTTTATATCTCCATAAGGAGCGGGTCCCCTTCCACTCCGCCGCAACAGTAGCCCAGAAGGGACAAACCAAACACTGGCTCTAGAGAGGGACTTCCGTGAGTTTCCTGGCCACCGTAGGCTCTCCTACACGCGTTGGTTGCAATCTGCAACCTTGCTGCTAGATGCCGCTAAATTCTACACACTGCACCTTTAATCAAATCAAATCTGTTTGTTTACACTATACTACAACACAATTTATTCGCTGCTGCATTTTTGTCTCCCTTCAAGATGGCAGTGGAACTTGACGTTTTCGTGGGCAACACGACTATCATGGACGAGGAAGTTTATCAGCTGTGGCTGGATGGCTACACAGGTATGGGTCACACTCGCTCCAGTATACTATCGACCTAACTGTCGGTAGGGATATAAGTTGATAGCACAGAGCCAAGCAACACTTTAGACAAAATAATCATTTATTGCAGTTGTGGTGTCAACAGCCTTTACATGCCCACATTCACACCATGAAGCGTCATGTCACCTTTCCCTTCTATCCACAGTGAGCGATGCAGTTAAGGTACGAATGGGTGGTGGGGTGATGGAGGAGTGTGAGGCAAGTGCAGACGTTCTGCTGAGCGACACCATGGACCAGTACAGAACCTTTCAGATGTGTGAGCGTCTCCTGTACAGTCCAGCCAAGCTAGCCAACCAACTGCTGTTCCAGATTCCACCGCATCGACAGACCATGCTTATTGAGAGGTTTGGGGGCTGTACTTATGTTCCCTTATCTTGTCTTGATCAGAATGTGCATCTATCTTTTCATGCTAGACATGAATTAGTCAATAGTGATTTTCTTTACGTAATTGTGACAACATTTGCTTGGTGCATTCAACTGAACTCAACATTCAACTACCTTTACCATTGTCTCACCGTATTGTCCCTGTTTGTTTACACTGCATACTCCTTGGTTCTCTTTTGATGGAAGAGGCCAAAATATTGGAGCAAACTTTTTTTCTCCCTGTGTATCCATGTATAGATATTATGCGTTTGATGATGTGTTTATCCGGGAGGTCTTGGGAAAGAAACTCTCAAAAGGGACAAAGAAGGACTTGGATGATGTCAGTGCAAAGACAGGTGTCACACTGAAGAGTTGCAGACGACAGGTGGGTTCCGCAAATGGTTCTCAACGGTTGTCAATCATGTCATAATCTTGTGTTACCATAATACAAATCTGGGCTTAATTTGGTTCTACAAGATAGACAGATTTTGTGTCCTTATTTTTTAAAAGTTTATCCTTATTTTCTACTTAGTCATGATGAAAGTACCCCGGATAACTTTTGTCTATCTAGATAGACGATGTACACAGACTGTATTCTTTGCAATGTGTGTATGTGTGTATGTGTGGAGGGGTCTTGTAAATGACCACAGGGAGAATTCTATAACTAGTTGTAACAAGTACTAACCTTCCTATACCCTATCATAATTTCAGTTTGACAACTTTAAACGGGTGTTTAAGGTTGTGGAAGAACTAAAGGGCCCCCTTGTGGAGAACATTCGTCAACATTTTCTTCTTTCTGACAAGTTAGCCAGGTAATGAATGAGCAACCTAAACCATGGATTTTTCCTAGTGATGTTGTGTTTTATTAAAAAGAAAAAAAAGATTAGTTGTGGTAGATGCTACTGTTGCTAAGCAAGTAACATCCCCAAAACACTCACAGCCTCTTTTGACTTACTTGGCCAGGTTTTGTAATGCTGCCACTGTTTATTTCAGGGATTATGCTGCCATAGTTTTCTTTGCCAACAATCGTTTTGAGACGGGGAAGAGAAAGCTGCAGTATCTCACATTCCAGGACTTTGCATTCTGTGCTGGACAACTCATCAATAACTGGACAGTTGGAGCTGTCGGTGAGAGCGATTGCTTTTTTGCTTGCCCTAGAGCTGTTTTTTATTCAATATGGTAATACCGTGTGCAGGATGTTTTGTTTTGAATGGACAATGAGTGTATTTTAGTTCATTTTTGCACATTGATCAAATTAAAGTGAAATTATAAATTAGTTTTTAATAATACAAATTTGGTCAGATGAGGAAAATGAAATATTATGTTATCAAATGAGTGCACAATATTAAAAAGTACATAAGTAATGAGAATTGCTTTTCATTATTTACAAAAGTAGAAAATGTTTTTTGTGTGTGTGTGATAATTTTGCACAGTCCAAATTAAAATGGCGAAACATTTTTGTTGGCAGTAGCTGTCACAATTATTACATAATCACCGGATTGCAATTATTTGAGCTCATCGCAGTCAGTCTGCAAAATCGTTAGATTCCATTGTCATCCAAATGCCAAGGGAATTTTAAACTAATGTTTGATGTGTGTTGAATGTGAATTACTGTTTCCATCAATTGGGTTGAAGAAAATTAATTGTCTGAATTTTTATGTTCTTCTATGTTCTTCTTCATGATGTGCGTGTGTATTATTACACGATTATAGGCTCATACTATGATAGTGGCATAAAATGAATAAAAGACAATTAAATTGTTAATCGCAATTATTTGTATGACAATTAAACCTCAACAAAAATGTCTTTTTTTTAATCAACTTAAAAGGTGATACAATTCTCAAATTGTCTTTATCATAAAAGTTAGATTTAATGTGTGAAGGTGTTTGTCTTGCTCTACATCTTAGATAACATGGTGGATGACATGGATGTAGATCTGGACAAAGAATTTTTACAAGAACTCAAAGAACTGAAGGTTTTAATCACTGACAAGGATCTCCTGGATCAACACAAAAGGTGAAATAAGCCAATACATTTTGTGCTTGACTGTGAAAAAAATTGCTTGTTTTATTCGTTTTAAAACTTGATTCCTTGTTTCCTAATAAAATGTATAATTAGATGTCAAATCTTTGAAATGCATTCCCTTGCCTTCAATCACTTCCTCTCTCTCCAGTCTGGTTTGCACGGCTCTCAGAGGAAAGACTAAAGCATTTAATGAGATGGAGGCGAACTTCAAGGTGACAAATGTGCCCATGCCCTGTTATATGTAATATTCTTAAAAGAATATCTAAATTATTCTTAAAAATGCTTGTTTTCTTCAGAATCTTTCCAGGGGTCTTGTCAACATCGCTGCAAAGCTCACCAATACAAAAGATGTCAGAGATTTCTTCATTGATCTGGTGGAGAAGGTACATCTTCTAGATTCATGTCTGAGTGTTTAAAATAAAAAACATTTGATTCTAGGGCCAGTGGTGGTTGCTGACTTTAATGCTGCCTATGAGACCTTTCAATAAAACCCCACCCCCGACTTTTTCCACTCTAGTTTATTGAACCCTGCCGCTCAGACCGATGGACAGCTGCAGACATGAGACTCTACCTCACCCACTACACAAACTCTGCCCACATACTCGACACATTCAAGTGAGTTCATTTATCCGTGGTTCTGAGCAGCACCACGGGGAGTGCACGTCGCTGGGCTTTCCAGCGTAAAGCCATGCTGTTCAGACTGGGGCTGCTTGTGTTCAAAAACTTGTGCTTTAAGGTTAAACTGATCATCTAGAGGAGCTTTAAAAATGATGCCTGGGATTTTGACATCCCTTCCACCAGTGGGTGTCACCCTATCTTGCCACTAATTTCTTAGACTGTAGTTACCTTGTTTCTCGCGCAGCCACTCTGGAATGTAGTTAATGGTTTACACAACCCGGCACCACTACACACTTAACAAAAGTGATATTCATCTCAAAACCTTATTTAAAAAAACATTGACCCCCATTACGCTGAGTGAACAAAGATTACTTCATTTATTCATTTCACCAGGATTTTATAATAACAAGTTGTCATTAGACATACAGTCTCTCTTTGCTCCGTGTATTTACAGTTTGCTCTCTCTCTTTCTCTCCTCGCTCTCCCTCAGACACCAGGCGGTATGGGACAGATATATGGGCGTTGTCAAAAGCTGTATCTTCAAAATGTACCACGACTGACAAAGTTTCTCCTCTTCTCACCTCGTCCCAGCTCGAGATTTTAGATTGTACTTTCTGTGCTCTGCTCTATGATACTGGTGACAAATTATGTCTAGATCCAAGCCCCCACAAAAAAAATCTCCCCAAAACCAGTTCCCTTTGCACTGAATGTATATTTTGTAAATAAAATCAACCTATTTACATTAGTCTTAGATTTTTGTAATAAAATTTGATTGGTTTTGGTTTTGTGGAAGATTTTCTTTTAAAGGAGAGGTTTTTTTTAAAGAGGAATATGTATTTGTTAGTGAGAATGTGATTAAATGTATATAGAATTCTAGACATTTATCATCATGTCCATAGAGGTTTAAAGTTTTACAGTATAGTCTCTTATGGCTTATCACCCAATGCTGATATTAAGTCGTTTGGATTGTCTTCATATGGTCTGGGGCCCCTCCCCCTCCACATTGACATTGCTTATCTGTATGTTTCCCATAGATGATGAAGTTACTACTCCTTTTCAACATTCGTATAAAGATGCTTCACATGGCAGCGCAAATGCATGTAGGCTGCTGGTGGTGTTATCTACAACTTACACGAAAGCTGAATTTAACCAACATCATGTCAAGACAATTACATAGTAAATATACTATTTCAATGCCAACTGTAGCTGTGTACATTCCCTACTGACAAAAATGAAGTAACCATACCGTGGTCTAATAGGCCTGCCAGCAGGCCTATTGGGCTCTCTATTCACCGGAGCATTGAATCGGACCAGCAGTGTCTAGAAGTCATCACATTTAGAAGTTCTCGAGAATTGATGAGTGTGGTGTGCCTGTGTGTGGCCGTGGAGAGAGAGCCACAGCCTGGGGGGGCCACAAGTGGTCAGGTTGAGTGGGGAGGTGTTGTGTGATTGTGATTTTTAACAAGGACCCCCCCTCCGCCCACTGTAATGACAGCTGTCATCTCCCCCAACCACCAGAACCACAAAACACACAAACAGATTTGGGACTAATTGAAGGGTTTCGTGTTGAAACACCATAGATTTCTTTGCCTGGGGTGGGGAATTGTAACCACATGGTCATAGCCTAAGGTTAATAAACATTAAGTTAAAATTACTATGAGAATTTCTATTTCAGAAATCAAAAGTATTACC
>OMKR01050157.1:0-14660 GCA_900302355.1 Cyttopsis rosea | reverse complement strand
TGAAGATTCAGCAACTGGATTGCTGATTTCTTGCTTCAAATTTGGTCAGATACAGATTTTGGTGGACTGCTAAGGTGAAATAAGTGAAAGATTACGTAGTTCATACAACAGGCTCACAGAACTGGGGCAAACAGTTCCAGAGTGGGCGTGGGGAGCAGCAGCTCATTTTCATTTAAAGTGACACACACACTGAAACAGAGCATCAGGAACAGGAGGGGTTTTGAGGCATGTTAGAATGGCTAGAATGCATAATCTGAGTGGTATTTTCAGCAACTTCAAAGACATGTTTTGGGGACTTCAGAGACCTATATTAACTTGTTTAAACTTGTTTAAACATGTGCATAATAGGTCCCCTTTAACATATTTCTGAAGTAACTTTTTCTTTCTTTCATTCTTTGGCTGCACGAGCATTCCTCCTCATGCTTTCCTCCACATTTTCTAATAAACAACTAAGAAAAAAAAAGTTATCATTAGTCTATGTCTACATTTGCGAATCCATCATAGGGGACAAACAAAATTAAACCAAATTAAAAAAAAACCTAGATCCACAAATCCTTGACTAGCTCTAAAATATGCTTGTGTTAATCCTCATTAAAGCAACCCTAGAGCTATAGGTAGTGTAAATGTATCTAGCGTGTATGAACCTACCTAGGAGTGCTGGTGTCGTGGCCGTTTGCCGTAGGAGTAGCAGTTTTCGGATCGGTCGGCGTGGAGCGGCCGGTCGACTCCTCAGACGTGTCCTGATCTCCTTCCTCCTCGTTCTCACTCTCCTTCTCCTCCTATGAACATGTCTGCATGAGCTTAGCTACAACACCTGAAGAAACACTACAAACAATGGTTTTGCTTCTTTTTTTTCTGCCACAGCTGACCTAGTGGTTACTCGTTTTATTATACTCCATTGCTATTAAAATAGAGAAAAAATTACCGTTTAATTGTTAATCATGATGATTTGTATCACAATTAATCGTCGACGAAAATGTCATGTTTGTGATGGATGCAGTGATAGAGCTTTTATTTCATAATATAAACAAATTAGGATATCTAAAACTCATCTTAAAATGCCAATGCTGGCTTCTCACACAGACAAACTATCTATCTATCTACCCATACAAGCTTAACAAAAAAAAAAAAACAACAATATACAGCAGCCGCAACCAGATGTGGGCTTGAAAATGAGCCCCTATATCTCCCAATGTGTCCTATCTGAATTCGCCGCTTCTATTTTGGAATGATGTATCGTGCCTGTCGAGCAAGGCGTCTATACCCGCTCTCCATCTCAAAGCAGTTAGGGAAAGAATGGGGGACGACGGAACGACACAGACAGAAGACAGAGTTTGTGTCCCCAAGTCTAGCAGGACCAAACGTGACTAATTGTCCTGGTCATTTTGGATGCACTGATACAATTTTGTTTTTTTGAGATTTTCCAGAAACACATAATAAAAAAATTCTGTTAGAATAACAGTGTGTTTATTTTCAGTAATTCATTTAGTCACAGCTTTATTTCAACAAACACACTTGATATAAACACAGGGTCGTGGGGCATTTCAAAGAGGTTAGTTTATTGAAATTTGATTGATATATTTTGAATAAAAAATGTAGTTAAATAGAATGCGAATTGAATTATGTTAATTTATACTCAAATTCACATGAAACAGTTGTCTAATATCCAATGTGGAATATTCACACTTTGACCAGTAAATACAGTAAAGAATATGTTTTAAATATTATTTAATAAAAACATTTTTTTATTTAAATAAATAACAAAAGGAAAACAAATATTAAAATGTGTTAGTCTCAAAGAATTCTGAATTTTAGCACCTAGAAACTAGAGTTATGAGCCAAAAAAGGTTAAGAATCCCCTGGTAAAGGTTTTCGGCATTTCACAGTATCACCATATGGGAACACCAGTATTGCTGCATCCCCGGTGATGCTTTTCTTTGTGCTTTGAAGGAAAATGTCTACCTGCAGGCTCTCCTGGAAGCTGGAGGCTTGGTACTGGGCGTACTTAGCGATGGTGGTGTGCGAGCGGCTGCTCTCGCAGGGCCAGGTCTGAGCCGAGCCGCTGGGATCCCAGTTCTCGTCCGCAGGCTGCTGCACCTGAGTCCTCACCTCCACAGCGTGCTCCGCATTGGCTTCCACCAGAGACTTGGTGGAGAAAAGACCCAGGTCTGGTAAAGGGAGAGTGAGATTAATAAATTACTACTATAAAACAGGCATTGATAATAGATAGATAGATAGATAGATAGATAGATAGATAGATAGATAGATAGATAGATAGATAGATAGATAGATAGATAGATAGATAGATAGATAAGATAGTACCCAAAATAACAAATGCACCCTCCGTTTCCATCAATGTCCTTGAATGTCCTTGAAACCCTGCTTCAGTTTCTGCATCGATTTGAAAATTGTTCCGTGAAATATTAATGTAACGCAGATGGTATACTGAAAAGTAGCTTCTCATTATGTAGAAAATGTCACTATATCGTATAGAGTCGTATCGTGAGCCGTCCCTTGCCCTAAAACCCATTACAAATGACTAGAGCAAATGACACCGACCAATGTCAAATTTTTGGGTCTGATGCCGATCCCGATTTAGAGTCCTATCCCACCGATGTTTTGACCGATATTTTGTCAAAAAGTGCAAAACTTTCAAATCTATTTGAAAAACTTACATTTTATTAAAATGTCTATATTTGAGAACATTTAACTTATAAGAAAACAAATAAATAAAAATAAACAAACAAAGAACTTTATGATAAATAAAAAATGTAAAAGATGATATTAAATATATATATTTTTTTCCAGTGAATGCATCACTTAGTTTTCCGAGTTTCCCAAGAATGCAGCATGGCGGAGTGCCATGTCAGCGTCTAAACACGATATATTATAATGCCTAGTTGGACTTCTGGCTAATTTTGGTGAGTAAGATAAATAATATATTTTTTGTTTATTATACTTATTTAAAAATCGGGACACATTAGCTGCATAACTGCCGATGCGGTCAAAAAAGTCAAATATAATGGCCGATATATCGGTCAAACCGATATATCGGTCGGGCTCTACAAATGTCAATATATTACTAGTACTGAGAAACTAATTCTAAAACTATTGCTCTAACTACACCCGGTGCTGGTATGAATATGGTCTTTGTGCTTACTGAGGCGCAGTGACCCGGCCAGACCTCGGATGACGGTGACGGCGTTCTTGCGGTCGGTGCAGAACTGCAGCAGCACGGGTGAGAAGGCATCTCTCTTACTCTCCAACTGAGGAAAACAAACACACACGGGGTTGGAAGGGATCACGTGGTTGAATTAGACATCAATGTAGTTCAGGAACGAACATCTCTGTGGACGTACATAGATGCTCGGCGTGGGAGGATTGAGCTTTTCTCGGGGAATGGGGGTCTCCGCGGTCATCTTGGGCTTGACGGAGAAGGCGGGAAGCAGGTACGACTCCTTGAATTTCCCCTTCACCCTCGCTCCCCTGGAGAATTGAAGACAGCCATACAAGACCACAACAGGAAGATTGATCCGCGGCAGCAAGGGGTCAGAACTGCAGGAAAAGATCTCTCTCGGAAGGTGCTGTCAAGGTGCTAGTGCTGTCAACGGTATGTTGCTGTTGTGCAAGAATCTTGTTTTGAAAATCAAATCCACTTCATTCACAACTTGCAGTTGTTAGTCATTGAAACGATGACGCTTTACCTCGTAGCTTGTTTTAAAACAATGATAGATCTTTTTTGTAATTGCACTTTTAATTGTTGGTACAGATGTTTACAGAGCTTTACTGGTTTATTGTTTATAGTTTTTAGGTTTATTGTTTAATGGCAATTCATTTTTTGATTTTTTGTGTATTGCCATTTTTTTCTATTTTCATTAATTTATTCTTATCGACTATTTGTTCTGATGTGTGCTGCTCTATCTATCTCTCCATCCATCTACTGTATCTATCCATCTATCTACTTGGGGGCAGTAGCTCAGGAGGTAGAGCGGGTCGTCGAGTTATTGGAAGGTTGGCCCGGCTCCTCCTGGTAGCGTGCTGAAGTGTCATTGAGCAAGACACTTAACCCCCTAAATGCTCTCTTTGAGCTGGTGTGCCGCCGCCATCGATGTATGAATGTGTGTGTGAATGGGTAAAATGTGAGGTACGCACTGTAAACCTGAGTCGTATGACTAGAAAAGCACTATATAAATGCACCACATTTACTGAATCTATCTACTGTATCTATCTACATTATCTATCTATCATACCAGTCAGTCTCCTCTCTGACTAACTTGGACCTACTCACTTGCACGCTCGGACGACCTCGCTCGCGGTGTTGCCGATGCCGATCTTGGACAGAGGGATTCTTCGCTCCTCCATCTCCGACGCGATGAACGTGTCGCTGCTTCCCCTTTCCACCCTGATCAGGTGGATCTTCAGCTCCTTAGACAAGCCCATGGACAGGGCCTTCAGCTTGAAGGGGTCTGAAATGGAGCCGCTCCATTTGGTCGCGTTGATGACGGCGGCCTGGGCTGAGCTTGAGGTGCCTTTGCTTGTAACTGGTGGGAGACGCGTGTTCTCCAAGCCGCCGACCTCCTTCTCTTGCTCTGCCGCTTGTGCCTCCTGCTCCGCGTGCGCCTTCTTTAACTGGACGTCTTCGCCCTGCACGTTGTGGTTTTCCTGAGCAAGCTGTTCTATGAGCTGTTTGGATAAGTTACCAGAGAACGGCAGTGAGGATGAAGCAGGTGCTGTTTTACATTCATTGTTCTCTCCCAAAGTCTCCATTTCCTCTCTGTCCTGTCTGTTCTTTTGATGGACGCAGGTGTTACCGCTTTCGTCCTTTTTTCTCTTGACCTTGGCCTCTGTGCCTCTTCTCTCAACTTCAGTTATTTGTTTCCTCTTTCTGTCTGTTTGAATGTGCTCCACTCCCTTGCCGTTTCCAGCCTCGGTTTTCTTAGAGACGGGACCGAGGCCAGACAGACAGGCCGTGTGTGTGGTGGTCAATCTCAACTCAGCACTAAGCGACCCAGCTAAATGTGACGACTCTGTTCTCTCAAAAAGATCGTCCACGTCTTTGCACCCTTGTTTCTCTTTCATGGCATTCTCTAGGACATCCTGGTTCTTCTTGAGGTTCTCGTTGACCTGTTGCTGTTGACTGACATCTGTGAGAGAATGGGAATTGTCGGCTGTGTCTGAGGTAGAGTGAGTTGGTGATTGGCTGGTGTGTTTGCTGGATATTTTGGGATCTGATATGGTGGAAGAATCCTGATATTCCTGGCAGTGGAGTTCTGGCCCCATTGCCAGAGATGAAGAGTATTTCACCCCTCCCGGGGTGGCGGCTGGTGGCCGTCCGAATGGACCGCCCCGACATGTGCCCCTCTGCCCGCCCAGAAACGTAGCCAGACTCTTGAAGACGTCGTCCAATCCGTCGTGATGGACACACAGCCGGTGGAGGAGAAGGGAGCCCGATGTGTCCTTGCCGCTGTCCTCTTCCTTCGGTTCATCTTCTTCAGCAACAGGCTGGTTGCCTGCTTCGTCCCTATCATCATTAACAGCCTCCTTATCTACATCGTCAGACTTCTCACCGTCTCCGGGAGAGAGAGAGAAGCCATGGGTGGGGCTGGGCTGGAGCACAGGTCTGATCAACACTCCCTTATCCAGCTCATCCTCATCCTCTCCCACGGATGATATGGGAGAGCCTTGCCAGCTGAGCACAGGTGGGCTTGCTGCAGGGTTGTCCCCTAGTTCTAGCACAGCCCCCATCACGGCCGCAGGCTGCAAGTCTGGGGCCATAAGGCCTCCGCGTTGCCCCTCGGCTTTGGACTTGAGTTGCTCTTCGGAGCTGGTCGAGTAAGCTGTGCTGAGAGGAGCTAAGTCCTGATTTGAGAGGGACGAGAATGGACTTTCTTGTCCCTTGTCTTCCGATGGAGAAGTGTGAGAGCGGAGCGGGGTGTTAGTCTGATTGGGGATGTTTTCAGTTGGTGAAGAGTGCTTCTCCAATGGCCGCTTGGTAGGAAGTTTGGCTGGCATGAAGTGTTTTTCTGGCCGTTTGTGATTGGGCGGACGTGATGACGGGCATCTTGGAAGTGGGACTCTGTGACCTGTTGAGATATTAGAGTTTGCTGTCTCCTGGACTGCCTTGTGGCTGTGTGGTATCCCCTGCACTCGGCCACTCCTGCCCCTGTGCTGCTTCTTGGATGAGGGCGATGATGTCTGTGGAGACCGGCCTTGCTTGGCTGGCCTGAGAGGCGTAGACTGCATCTTACTCTGGCAGATTTTAGGATCTCCTGCTGCCCTGCCTTTAGATGGAGATTTTAAATTCCTATTTGCTGTATTTTGTGTGATTTTGGTCTTTAATCCAGACATGTTTTTCAACTGCTTAATTTTCTCCTTTTTCTTTTTTCTTTCATGCCTGTACTTTGCTTCTTCCTCTTCTTCTACTTTTTCTTCTTCTTTCCGGGAAAACATTTTCAATCCATGCCTTGCCTTCTTTTCCTTTATCTCCCCCTTTTTCCTTGCTTCATCAAGTCTGCTAATCTTCTTAATTCTCTCTTTTTTCAGCTTTTGGCCCAGTTTATCTCTATGTTTGCGCTCATGTTCCTTGTGGTTCTTTAAGATCCTCTCCGGCTCGTTGACTCTTGATTTTTTACGAAGGGCCTTTTGAGAAACGTGGTGTTGTGAAGTGGCCTTTTTGGATTTAATCACTGACCCCTTGGACCAGGTATCTGGATCAGAGGAGAACGTGGGACAGGTGGTAGAAGGAGGAATGTGGAGGACAGGGGTGTGGATGGGACTGCCTTGTGGCGTCCGCTGTTCTCTGCGTTGAGGTGTAATGGTGTCTGCACTCCGCCCGGCAGTGCACTGACGAGCGACTGATGGATCTCTCCTCCCGTTGGTCTTGGGGCGGAAAGACGGACTCGGAAGTGCAGGAGGAGTGATGGAGGAAGAGTCTCCCTCTCTGGGCCGACAGGGGAGGGGTGGATGTGTAGGAGGGTCTGCACCAGCGCTCCCCGACGAGGAAAGATTTCTTGACTTACTCCTTACAGGTATGCACTGATCGTCCTAGACAGCAATGATGATTCATATAGAAAATGTTACTGCATGACCACGAGCAATGGAACTAAAAAAAAAAACATATGATACTCCACAATCTATTTAAAGCGGAGTTATTTGAAACCATCCTTCTAAGAAAATGGTGAAATCTGATTACACCATGAACAGATTCTAATAATTGAACATGAGTTGCCTTGTTTTGTGATGAAACCTGACTCTAGGAATATGATTTAAAAAATTACACCCATTTTAGTCCCACAATTCAGATTAGCCGAGAAATATAAAATACATGACACAAATTGTTGATTAAAAAATATACACCAAGGCAACATTTTCTTAATATATAAATGAAGTGTATAGATTCCAACAGTAACAGTTAGGTTGGTTTATTGTTTCAATTTCTGAATGATTGGTATTATAATACCAATAGTTTGTTTGGAAGTTATGCAACCATTTTCTGCTTAAATTAAATACCACCATAGTCACAAATAAATATAAATATTTTATATAAAAAAGTGTATAGTTTATACAGAGTGTATCTAAAGTCTCTACATTTGTATTCCGGGTATTTCCACCTTTGTTTGTTCTTACTGTGCTTTGCTTGTAATCATGGCCCCTGGTGTCCTTGCCCACCAAAGGGGGCAGCGGGGGGCTGTGCTGTGGGTCTCTGAGGTGCCCTGTGTGCCGTTGGTGGTTGTGGGGGTGGTTGTGATGGTTTTGGCGACTGTAAGGCACACGGGTGTGGTCTGCTGGTGAAGAGGAAGGTTTCTGGTCAACCCTCGCTCTGCTTCCATGGTTTGTTGTTCTGCTGCTGCTGCTGCTGTGGGCCGGGTGGGCTGGGTGATGAGGGTGACGAGGGTGGGCGGAAGAAGTCCTATGGCTTCCTGATGGTTTAGCGTTGTAGAGGCATTGCCCTCTCATTCGTTGTTGAGAGGTTTCCTACGATTATGAAGACCAACACATTAAAATTGTACATTTTAAATGGATTACAAGCAGCCATTTTGATTAATTCAAGGCCAATTTCCGATCATCAACAGTGCTAATGAACTAAAAGGAGCTCACTTGTTGCTGTGTTGGTGAGGTCCTGGTGTCAGGATAGTGGCGAGGAGCGGCCCTGTCAGTCACTGGCTTCCAGTCGTCCTGGTTGGAGTTGTGGTAATGAGGTGGCGATGGGGCAGGGCCAAGTGAAGCGAAATACTTTGACCCAGATGGCTAAACCCAGTGCAAAATACAATTGTTCTGTCAGACTGTAACTGTCTTTACCATAGGGTGGTGCTATTGTTCAATGACATTTAAAACAAAACAGTTGACCAAGGTGCGTATATGCTAGCCGCTTCACCTGTTCGTGGTCGGAACTCCTTCTCCTCCTGGCAGGGCTCTCTTTCTGAGGGGGGAAGGGGTTCTGTGGAGGTGGGCTGTGCTGGTGTAGCTGGTCTCGACGCTGGTAGAGGGCTGGACGTTTCCATGGTCCTTCTCTGTGGTTTAACGTTTTGCCTGGAATGGTTCTGCGGCTGTCTGAGGGGGCCCATCGCTCTGGTAAGTACAGCAGCTCTCTGGTGTTGTGGTGTGGTGGAGGATGACCGTACTGAAATATAAAGTGTTTTATCAGAAGGTTCATGAGCAAAAACAGAGCACTTGCTAATCCAAACCAGTCACTTCGGCTTTGTGGTGTTTAGGTGCTTAGGTCTCCTGAACCTCACCCTAGAGTTGTTGACGTCGTCGTCCCATTGTGTGTAGGGTTCCCCTGGACCGGTTGGATACCCACTCCCACTGTGGGTGCGAGTCCAGTTTTGGAATGAGTGTGTGGAGTTGTAATGCCAGCTCTGGCCCTCATATGGCTGGTCCTTGTGGTCCCAAGGACGGAGTGGAAACCTCTGTCCCTTCAGAGGAACTTTTCCTTGGTAATGAGAGGACTTTCTCTCTCCCCTGAGCACAAAAACACAGAACACAAAAATGAGTGGAAGGTCCATGGTTATCACCTGAGGGGAAACAAAAGAAAACACAAACATTCATGATGTGATTAAAATCCATTTGCAAACAAAAATGTTCACAGCTGCCTTCAGAATGTTAATATTCATACTATTTGCTTGAGTACCAGTTATCCTAGTCTACCAAACTTATTTTCTGTTATTTAAGTTTTTTTTAATACTGTACATCAGTACATCAGTTAGGAATATATGAAATCTAAATTTGCAATATGGTTGCGTTTGAAGTGAAAGATGACAAAGCTATACTCACCTACTATAAGGATGGCTTGTGTGCAGGCGATGTGATTGATTATGTCCTCCCTGACACCTAATAAATGAAAGAAAACGCGTTTAGCAAGAAAAAAGAAAGCGTGGGCTGCGGACGGCCAGCTTCGTGGCCTTTTGTTATTAGCGCATTAACACTTCATTATCACTTCGCCTTCATCCTCACCGATCGCCATAGCCTCTCTCTAACTTCTTTCACCCTGGCTCGACATAGACAGTCAGTACCACAACGGCTTTTTCAATTTGAAAATTTGTCTTTGTTTTTGTTTTGTTCTTCCAACGTCTCATGCACTTATGGGATATCCTCTGTTGCCAAGGATCCACCCGAGTCCCTGGTATTTTGTCACATCAAAGAACCAACTACAATGCATCCCATGCCTCCGATTATAACGACACAGTCCTAGGCAGCCATATTTCCAGAAACGGCTAACTACAAGTATCCTCGCACATGAAGCAGATCCACGTTGTGTTACTTAATAGAGGGTCACAAGCTCAAGAAAAAAATGAAATTAATATAGTTAAAGTTGTTCTTTTCACCATTTACGGATGATAATCATGGTCAAGAGAGAAATGCCATGCTTTTGAAGTGATGGAGCTGTTACGTTCCTATGAATGTGTTTATCAGACTATTTTTCTGTTACATCTACCTATCCTTAAGTTTCCAAGTCGTCCCCCGTCGATCGGAGGAGTGTGATTGGGTGATGCATCTCCTGCTCCATTGGTCAGTGGACGTGACGGTTCCAGCGGCTAATCGCAAGCCCACATGCCGCTGTCAAGTAGCTCAGATCCCACCTCATTGGTTTCTCTGCAGCCATTTTACATCCAGCCAACAGCACGCGCCGCCTTGTCTCAGTTCTTTGTTGGTTGAGATTGGATTAGCATCTTTCGGGAGCGTGTGGGAGCTTGATTATATTTGTATTTTTTTGACCCGGTGACTCCAGGAGCCAGTGGATGAATTGTTGTTTGGCAGGGAATTTAGCCAGCTTGACTTTATTTGAAGCCTCTTTTGTTTTGGCCTGGGATCACCCAGAAGCCAATGTGCTTCCCATTTTATGAATCTGCTCCTTTATTTTTCACAACAGGCTCCTCATGCCTCCAACCCCTTTGTGTGTTCCTTCCTTACCTCCCTCAACAGTCCTGACCTAATGTAATACAATCGGTGATGAGGTATGATCTTGTTATTCTCATCCACAGTATTGCTGATGCTATAGTGGCCTGCTGTTGAAACATGGAATAATAAATAAAATAAATGACAGTATTTTTGATAGTTTGGTCACGTATGTTTCCATTTTTGTATTATGATAATGTCGTTCTTATTTTTCCTTGCTGCTTACCATTATTTTTCCCATTAGGAAATATGAAGCCGTGATCTTGAAGCCTTTAGTTGAGCTTTCGGTGTTAGAACTAATGATACACATGGAAGGAAAGGCGTCGTTGTGGGATCTGTACGAACCTTTCAGGTTCAGTTGCAAATCGATGCCAAAGTTTCCCCTTTTGATAAGAGAAGGGTTCTCTTGGCCAAATCAGGGCCATATCAGGCCAAAACCCATTCATAACTTCATAGGCGCTTTGATGAAAGTCTTAACTCTACAATCTCTGAGGGGGAAAATTTTAACAATCAAAAAATGAGGACCTCCTCTAAGGCACCTGCGGCACATGATACGATGATGATCAGCCAGTTTATTGGCCGTGCGCCCTTCTCCTCACACATTCACATTTTTACAGGATTTCCATCCCACCTACCGACCTACGTGCTTGTGTGGCTATATCAAGATCACTGGCTGTGGAGCCCACTGTCTTTGTTTAAAGGTGTTCTTT
Source organism: Cyttopsis rosea (assembly GCA_900302355.1). Classification (NCBI taxonomy): domain Eukaryota; kingdom Metazoa; phylum Chordata; class Actinopteri; order Zeiformes; family Parazenidae; genus Cyttopsis; species Cyttopsis rosea. The sequence continues at coordinate 3,555 of OMKR01050157.1, read as the reverse complement.
CTTTTCATAAACATTGTGACGGCAGATCTGCAAACGATGTCTGAAAGACCAAATCAAAGTGTGAGCATTCTAACTGCACAAACTAAATCACTTTTAAGTAAAGAAAACTGCCATGTGCATAATCCTTGAAAGTCTCTAGCGATAACAAAGGAGCACCACCTGTGCCACCCGTCTTAATAGCGGCTCTCTGTTGCCCTGATAACTCGTGTTTTTTTGCATAGGATGGTCTGATAACATGCTATTTACATTGAAAAGCATAGGAAATTGAGATTTAAGACACAAAGGACCATGCACGTTGTGAGTTCTGAACCTGTTTGTGTGGCTCCATGTTCGACTGTTCATGGGAGCCCATTGTCCTCTGTCAGGTCCTCCAGTGGGGTGGGAGTCCCATGTGTTACGGCCAGAGTACAGCTCTGGGTGATACATCCAGCCTGGAAGAACAGACATCCAGAAGCTTGAGTGCATGACAACTTTGCTATTTGAAATAAAGACACATCAGAACTTTGCTTTTGATAACTTGCAACTTTGCAATTAAGTGCAAGGTGGACTTTATTCAACTGTACAATAGTGAACTCACATCTTCAGTACATTAAAGTGGAAATCCATAAGATCGTCTGTGTTGAGTGGTTCACACTACAATTCCCAGAATTCCACTTTCACTTTCTTTTCCTCAAAGTGTGCCTTCGTCTGACCGATTGATTCAGGTTTTTTTTCTTGGGTCACTTCAGTTGGTGGGGATATTTTTTCATCTGAGGGTGGCGGACCCCGCCACACCAATGGAAACAGCATATCGAGGAGCACATACATAACGCATACAAATACATTGACTGGCTCTTTCTTAAAGGTACAATATGTACCTTTTCTGCATTAAATTTTCGAAAAACAACTACACCCATGTTATATATTTTGCCTGTCATGGCGTCATATCCCCTTTACCCCTCTACTGCTAGAACTTCCGGGGCAATGCGGGGAACACCGGATGATACGTCAGAGAGTGAGGAGGAGACTTTTTCTACACCATGTAGATCATAAACCTTGAATATAAAAACATCTCATTGAAACCGGTTGAGAAATCTAAATGTTATAGTGTTTTTCTATCCAGAAAAACCGCAGCTCCACCGCCAATATGGCGGCGACATTGACGTATCGCAGCAACACGCTGAAGCAGTCAATGCAGCGTCTATGGGCTAACATTAGCTAGCCACTGTACTGTATTATTGTTTGTATCGCTCTACTATTACTCTACTAACTATTGTTTTATGGAGCACGATTAATTAATGCCGTTTGCTGCGTGTAAAGCACACACGTGACAAATGAAGACAACAACCCCCATGATACCACGCTACTACTACGTCATCAAACTCTGCCGTCTTTTGTTATTGTTTCGATTGAGAGACCCCTAGCGGCAGAAATTACATATTGTACCTTTAAAAAGTAAGTGCAAGCGGAATAAAGTATAAAATATGGGATTTCTTTTTTACTTTTTACAAAATAATGTTACGGATTACCACTTTAAACTGTACTGTCATTTTGCGAAACTGCCTTTTAAAACAAGAGCTCCTCACATCCAATCCTTAATGTGTTCTAATGAGTTTGAGTCTCATGGGGCAGCAAGCAAACACAACAGTAGAATACAGCATTGCAATTTACCGTAAATTCTTTCCTATGGCTTTTGAAAATCAGCAATTCTGTGACTTCATGTGGAGTATGGTCTACAAAATGTATACCGTGATCTGTTTTTATCTGAAACAATACCTCGCAAGCACAGAAATAACCTCAGTCATTACCAGTGTTGGTCCAAATCAGGGAAGGCTTCACACCTGAGAGGGTAAAACACGACCTGTGAACAAAAGGACAAAAGACTTATCCTGTGCTTTGATTTATGGCCTTGCTGCACCACACTCGATCAACTTTGACACTAGTTTACATTGCTCCCTGTTGTCACAGAGGAATTCTGCGGGTTTTGGACGCCCGCCAAAGTAAAGCAGATGTGGATACGGCCTTAACGTTCTTTAAGTGCGCTTGCACAGCGCAACTCCACATGATGATCTGTTCCAAACAAAAGAAGAAGAAGAATGGAAGCCATTAAAGTGACTCTGCACCACGTCTTCACAATTACACCGCACTGGCTCGCATTACACCGCGGGTCTATGATTTACATCAACCCACAAGTGTTGTTCTCTCTGTGTATAGTTTGCGTGATTTACTTCCCCCACTCTACTTTTTCATGTTGTCTGCTTCACACTCAAATCATCGCTCAGCCTGAATTGTAGTGTGCCTCCGGCCCCCCTGGAACCGCTATCCAGCTGTTATTGCAGCTAGTGGCCAAACGGTGGTAAAATAAATAAATAAATGGATGGATGTAAAGTAAGAGCCGAGGAAGTGCCAGGGCAAGCGAGCATCAAGACCGGCGCAGGGAGACCGTGAGATCTGGCTCCGTGCACTCTTCGTTTCGTTGCCGGTGGTGCACCGCTCTGCTAAAGCACTCCTCTTAAGTATTTGCCAAATACAGTAAATATCTCACAGAACTTTTTCCTGAGGAAATGGTGTTGGTATATATATGCAATCGTGGTTAATAGGGATCCTCCAGGCCGGTGTCCAGTTGGACTTTTTATCCTAGACTGTATAAAATGTTATATGTAGTGCATATACCCATCATATCCACACAAGAAGGCTTTTGTTCTTTACTTCAAATAAAACTGCAATAGGATGCACACTGTTTGATCCTCTGCCAGGCCACGGGCGTGTTTTGTATTGTTAACCGTCAATGGCTGCGGTCTGGTTCTTTGCTGCTCTGCCAACGGTAATCGCCCTGGCAGAGACGAGACATGTGGAAGTATCGCTGGATCGAACGAAACAAAACGAGGGACGTCTCTGGCAGCCCGTGCGAAGCTCCAATAATGCCTCCTCTCGTCACAACATTAATCTAAACATTTCGGTAAACACACAGCACTTCCTCAGAGCCAAGTATTTATTACCAAACTGTATCGTATTTCATATACGCTGCTGCTTTGATCCATATGGGTTGACCAGCAAGTTGTCGGTACAACGTACTGACCTACTTCTTCCAGGCAGGGGAGCAGGAAGCATGTTGGATGTAGAGAGGACAACTTGACACCCCCCCAGAAATGTTTTAATGGACATGTCATTTCCTGTGTTTCCCATGTATTTGACCATGGGGTTTGATGCTTTTTCTGTACTATACTAGCAAGAAGAAAGAATAAATGGGTTTATTCCACTCTGCTGATCCGGTACACCTGGTACGGGGGTTTCAAGCTCTACGGAGGAGAACTGATGGGATACACAAGAACCAGAGCTTTTCTATTGTGGATTAGAGATTTCCTGTGGGCTTATTATGAATAACCCACTGGAATACAACTCCTGTGCGTGGGCGTGCGTGTGTGTGAGAGTGTGTGCGTTTCCAGTTGGTCCTACCTTGCTGATGATAAGTGCCAAGACCAAGTGGAGACAGGCCCTCTGGTTCCAATTCATACAGTACACAGTCTCGGGAATAGAAAGTCAACAGTCCTGGGCAGTCTGGGCGCCTTTAAATAG
>OMKR01050156.1:0-14027 GCA_900302355.1 Cyttopsis rosea | reverse complement strand
ATAAGAAACTGTGACAAGACTGTCTGTTGTGTGGGCCGGGTTGGAGGAACGGACAAGAGGGTTCGGGTACAGTCAGGCTTTATTGTCCTTCAAATCAAACAAAAAGTATCAAGAAGAAACCAACTGAAATTTACAGGTGCTCTTAACACAAAAGGAGCACACAACACACCTTTTCAGATGTGTTACATTCAATGTGCTGGGGTCAGGACCCAGTCTCACTGTGAGAGAGAAGAAGAGATGAGACACATAGCAGTTTTTAAAGACTGGGGCGAATTTCCAAAGAATGGACTGTGGCTGCTCATAGCGCCATTTATTATATATATATATTTTTTTTTTAATTATATTTATATTTGCACACACATAAGATTGCATGAAATCCAGATTTAAAAAAATAAGAGATGTGACAGGAGAGGTCAAGAAGCCACAGGCGTATACAACAGACCTCTCCTCAACTTAAATAATTATAAATAATTAGACATCACGAATTAAACAAACAAAAACAGTAAAGAACAAAAAAACGAAGCTAAAAAAAACTAAAAACTAACTACTAAACAAAATAGTAATGACTAATGAAAAACCATTTATGTAAATAAGAAATAATAAGGGTCCTAGGATTGATCCTTGTGGTACACCACATGTTACCTGAACTGTGTTTGAAGCAAAACCGTTTATTAATACATACAGTATTGCTCTCTTTAACTCATGTACCTAGTTGACCACTTTATCACCTTGGAAACCATAGTATTTTAATTTTGCTAACAAAATATCATGGTTTACGGTATCATGCTTTAGAGAGATCTAAAAAAAATTGTAAAAAAGTGCAAATTTGTTATCATTTGTAGCTGCGCGCATTTTGTGTAAAAGCGCCATATAGGTAGAATTACCCTTTCTAAATCCATATTGATGCTGATATAAGATGTTATTCTCATTTAAATGCATTAATATTCTGGAGTAAATAATTTTTTCCAAAATCTTTGAAATGCAAAGTAAAAAAGATACAGGGTGAAAGTTACAGTTTTAAATAAAGGTATATTTTTTGCTATTTTAAGATACCAAAGTGTACAAAATTTTATTAGAATGAGAAGCACCCACATTTGCACAAATTATTAAAACCACATGACATTTTATATGGATCAATAATTAATTTATCTCCATTTTGAAACTGAGAACCAGGGCCCGATGATAATTTATTTTTTATTGAGTAGTTGATTAATAACATTCCATGTAGATTTTATATTATTAATTGATTCTTTAAATTTGAACATAAGATATGCACAAATTAACTTTTATATGTTTTTATTCTTTTCTTTAGAGGAGTTCGATTTAAAATATATATTTTTTGTATAACCTTTTTTTTTTTTACGATTTTTGAGACCTGAACCAAGGTTTATGAAAATCAATCATTCATCTTTTTTCTTGTCTTTTTGAGTGGAAAACACTGGTTGAATAAACTACCAAATAAATTCATAAAATTCGAATAGACTAATTCGGGATCTTTCTCATTAAGAACATTTTCCCATGAGAAGGGCTATCTTAGGGCTGAAATTGTCCATATTTTTCTTAGTTTATACTCTGTGGTGATAATTTGCACATGGCCTATTTGTTTCATGATTTCTATGAGCCACACTAAAAAGAGGTAAATGATCAGAGATATCAGTATATAGTATACCGCTGTTGGAATCCCAATCCCAATTACAAAGAAATTTGTAAAATTATTATCAATAAGGGTTGCAGATGTATCAGAGATCCTAGTTGCCATATGAATTAAGGGATACAAATTATTTGTATATAGTGTTTAGAAATTCTACAGTTTGTGGATGATTCTCTTCCTTGAACAGATTCATATTAAAATCTCCAATGAGATAACAAACTTTTCCCTCTTTTGATATAAGTTCGAGAACATCTCATAACTGTTGATTAAAAAATCAATATCTGTATTGGGTGGTCAGTAGATACCTCCAACAATTGCATTTCTTCCCCCAAGTGAAGGGCATTAAGAAATTCCAATATAAACAGATTCTGCAGCATTAGGTTCTAAAGTCGCAAGATCTCACAACTATTATGGATGAAGAGAGATACACCTCCTCCAGTTCTCATTCCCCTTGTCCAATGAGCAGCTTTGTAATCAGGCAGTTGAAGCCACAGATTCATTTCGCCATGTTTCAGTTAAAGCTACAATGAAAAATTTATGGTCCAGGCATGGGACATAATGGGTCAAATTATCATCATTCTTGGGTAAGCTCCTTACATTGAAATGAAAAATAGAAAATGTTTTGGGTTTAACAGAATGTGTTAAATTTTGGCATAACAGTTTAGAATATTTTTCTTCATTGTATTTACTCTCTGTAAAAAGGTTAAATTTTTTTTAATCAGGATCATGTTCATTGTATCTAGAACTTACGTTGTTGATTGAAGTTTTGTCTTTAACATACAGTGTTTTGCCATCTATTACCGAAATCAAATCATTATTATCAAGGCCATGGAAAGGAAACTCTAATGTACATTTTTGACAGGGCCAATTAACCCACTCTACGGCATTTGGAAAATTCAAAGGTGTACATTTCAGGTGATAACAACTTTTGCAGATACCACATTCATATACTGAACTTTTTATACTCTTATTATATGCACTACAGATATTTTGGGGATATACTATGTTTGATATGTTATTTTGATTTATATCAATACAGAATGAAAACAGAAAGATGCTAAAATAAAATAAAATATGAGCAGTGTTATCAAATCAAATCATTCAAAGTTCAAAGTGTTTTATTTGTCAAATGTACAGTACAACACAAGGTCATTCTGGACAATGAAATGCTTGTGGCAAGGCAAGCAACAACTACATAGTAGGCACAAACAGATAAGACTTTAAGTACAACCGTACAAGTAGAGGTCACATATAAGGGCACAAGGTTGAAGTGAGATGAGAGTGTGGTTGGTGAGCAATGAGTTGATCATAACATAGATATCTGTCGCATGTCACATGCTTCCTTAAGTTTAGGCCGCAGCTCCATTTGTTTCTGTCTCACATTGTCTGTAAATTCTTCATTGATGAAGAACTTGGCGTCGTTAAGTTTTTTCACTCTCTTTAGAATTTCTTCTTTGTCCTTGAATCTGAGCAGCTTCATCACAATTAAACTTGGGGTCAAGTTAGAATTTGTCAACCAGCAGCTGATTGACTTTAGATTCTGCAACTTGCCATGATTGGCTTTTTTCAGGGACTCCATCAATGATGATGTTGTTCCTCTTTGCCTGACTCTCCAGATATCTCTGATTTTCCAGAATGTTTGTCAAAAGTAGCTTGAACAGATGCAAACTCACTTGAAATGCTTTTGTTAAGATCATCTAGATCCTTTTGTGAGAATTGCAAACTGTTCATGACATGACAAACCTGTACATCTTTCATGATTGTCCATCCTTTGATTAGTAGAGTCCATAAATAATTGCACAAAGGTCTTTAAGTTTCTTTCCTGTTGCTCTATCAAGTCTTTGATGATGAAATGATTCTGCTGATAAATTTTACCCATTTACTATACCACCTGCCCCACCTCCATTAACGGGCACTCCCGGCGGATATGTCCAGGCCGTCCGCAACACCCCTGTCCCAGGGTTTGAGGGGTTGGTTCCGGTACAGGAGACACTAAGGCTGGGCCCTGCGGGAAGGAGGGGAGAAAGGGGTTAGTGCTTGGACGGGGTTGTGAGGTATTTCTGTTCATGTGAGTGGGGGTGTGTGCAAAGGTTTTCTGAGGAGCCGGGGTAGGTGGGGCGGTGCTCGGAGGCCTCGACCTGTCCTCCTGCTGACTCCGGGGGGGAAGCGAAGTGGTTCTCCATTAGGGCAACTGCGTCTTCCAGGCTGGTGGGCTGGTGGCACTGGACCCAGGCTGCGGTTCTGGGTGGCAGGACTGTGATCAGCTGCTCCAAGATGATGGTCCTCACCACATTCTCCGCCAACGGGGTTTCCGGCTGGAGCCGACGACGTCCAGCATCCATAAGCTGCTGTGTCTGCTGCCGGTTGAGCCACTGCTCCCTCCAGACCCCGGCAGCAGATACCAAACCATGCCCCACTATCACAGAAACGTACAGATGTCTCTCGTTTCAAATGACGCCTTTGCCGCGGCATTTCATCCTTTGGCCGCTAGGGGGAGCAGAGTACTTCAATCCTGATGACGGCAGATGATGAACGGCACATACACACACGCACATAATCTTTATAATAATACTATATTTATTTGTTTGTTATAAAATAATTTATTCTCTTTAGAATTGTTTTGAATGATTTTAGAGGTTTGAATTTAATTTGGATGAAATATTTTGGATAGCGTGGCATCTGACGGAGCTTTGAAATACCTTTTTGCTTTCTGCAAGTAATACAGTTAAAGTTATGTGAATAAACATTTATGAACTAGTGTGAACACTATATTTAAACTCCGAGATCCCGAAACTCCGACACTCCACACATCTCACACATCTGTGACATTCATACTGAATGCCTCCGGCAGTGAAACTGAATGGCCCTGTAGCTCTCTGTGATTGCGTTTCGCTTCAAACACTGTGCCGCCGCAACACCGCTTCCAATCTGGTGAAGGGTTGATTTTCTTCTTCTGCAATTTTATATATATATTAATGTAAAAACAGTTATATGTGATACGTTCAATGTAGACACAATTATAGACAATAGACAATTATTTTAACTTGCTTATTTTAAGCACACACTTCAAATCAAAGTTTGATAGGAATCAAATGGTTTTATCATCACACAGGCAACTGTTCAACCCAGAGCATATCGGCACCACAGCAGATCACTGGACAGGGCATTTTTGTGAGGGGGCACAACATCACCACGACGGGTGCATCAACACAGGCAATTTCATATGACAACATGAACAGTAACAATGCGTGTGCACTCCGCACTGCACACAATCGCAATTGCGAAGTCAGCCTGTGTGAGTATATAACCGCAAGTGCCACTGCGATTTAATTAAATAAAAAATATGTGCATTGCGTGAACGTGTTCGGAGCCGCGAAGATGAAAAGGTAACATCAGGTAACCAGCTTCGAGGCTCCGAACCGTGAGCCTCTGGTGTTGTGCTAGCCTAGCTCGTAGCTGCCAACAAATGTTTTAATAAGAGTCTGGACCAAATATGGAAAATGGCTAAATAGGGAAACTTTACTCTTGGCGTCGTGCAACTCTGTGAGAATGAGTGAGTTGATGCGACTAAATGATGCGATGCTGTGGTCTAAAATTACATCAATCACAAATAAAATATATTTAATTCTATTTATTTAATATAACCAATTATATCTTAAATGGAATCTTGCAGCAGGAGTGATTTTGTTCTTTGCTATAAATATTTTATTTAAAATATTCTATTATAGTCTAAAAAGATCTGTTTCCTGGTAGTGATAATATATAAATAGAAATAGATAAATAAATAGAAAAAACAACTTTTATATCAATCCATGGTATTTTTTTAAGTGATATATTCCAGCGATCCGTCACTGCAGCACGGCAGCTGCAGCGTCGGCTCCTCGCATTCTCTACATAACCTCCGGTTTGCAGTCTACCGTAATCCATGTGAAATCTGCACAACCTATTCTCGTGCTCTGTTTGCAGTGCGCTTTGTGATCAGTGATGGCTCTTGCGAAAATATTTTTTGTTAATGTGGCTCATGAGCTGAGAAAGGTTGATTACCACTGATCTATACTAAGGGAACGTTGTTCACCATTAACAGCTCCGTACGCGGCACCATGTTGCAGAGCACTCAGATGGAAGGAGAGAGGAAAAGAAAGTTTCTCCAGTCTTAAATTGGAAATATGCGGAGCCCAGCGCTCCAGACTCCCTGCCTCCCTCCCTCCCTCCCTCCCCAACCAATAAAAATAGTGTTTTTATTGTAGATGTATTTATTTCATTTATTTTATTAAATAAGTAAAACGTTTCTACACTAATTACGACACGGAACCCGCTGCTCTATGTCACCGCTATGCGTCCTTGCATCCACGCCGGGGCTTCCTCCACTCTCCCCGGCCACGGCACTCTCTGACCGGGCAGTGCGCAGTGGGGACCGTAACTGACGCGGCGGGTCTTCCTCAAACACCAACTTGAACTCGAACTCCCCTTACTTGACTGCAGCAATCCCGGTTCGAATCTGGGTCACATCACGGAATACAGTCTTTTTTTCTACCTTATTATTAGTATTTATTATGCTATTTTTTACAGTAAGTAAGTCACTTTTTTACTGTACTTTTATTAGTTATTTATGAGTTTATTATTTGTAGACTGCATTAACAGTGTTATTCATACCATGTCTTACCGAAACAAATTATGAAAACTTCTGAATCTCTTTATTTGTGCAACATAATATTGATTTGTGCGGTGGCAATGCAACCTTCAAGTACTGACATTTCAAGTGAGATACTGTAAAGAAAAAAAAAGTATACTATATATAATATAGTAAGTATAAAAAGATAAGATGAAAACTCAATGTAAAATGTCAATTAAAAAAACAAACAAAATGTAGAGATTTTAGAGACACAAACTATTACTATTTCTGGAAGTAAGTGCTCACACATCAAACAAGGCAGGAAAACATGTCTGGAAATGTAACTTGCGGTAGCTTGTAGAGTTCAACTGACCACTCGTGTTTGTACGGATCAAGCCCATTCATTTCCTTTATTTTGTCCAAGTAGCGCTCCTTTGCTTCTTTGTTCAGCGTCTCTCGGTAAGGAATCTTGCATTGAATCTTGCTGTGAGCTCTGTGCTACAGTATGGCGCCCAGAATGCAGCTGTCTGTCTGGAGAGTCTGCTCACATGTGCCATATGGTGGTGGCAGTGGGCAGTGCGTGGTGGCACTACACCTACCTGTATTTACCTGCATATATTCACCTGCAGCAGCCGCGTCATTTGAAACCAGATACATCTGTAAATACGTAGTAACAGGTCTGAACCCGTTTTGTGGATTTTTATTTAATTCAAATGTTTTACTGTATGAACATTAATGTTGGCAATCAGTTTCATTTGAGCCATCTCTTTTGCTGCTAATGTGGCCATCTTATAGGGATACTCAATTGATTTGGTACATTGACTTTTTGTCCTTCTTACCCAGATTCAGATGAGGAGGTCAATACCAAATTCATCTCTGCGTGCCCAGTACCTCATTGTTTGCTCAATGCAAGGTTACAGGGGGAATCAACTAGCTTAACTCCTTGGAAATTGAGGAAATGCAGCTTCCAGTATCTCAAAGGTTGAGTTATTTGATGCCATGGACATACTACACTACTTACAAAGACATCAGATCGCTGTACAGTTCACACTACACAACTTTTTGTCTTGTGATCGGGAATCTTGACGTTGTTGTGGTTTCACACTACATGACTGATCGGCGACAGGGGGTCACGCATTACAACATCTTTCACCAGGAGGAATCCCAGACGAGTCTGTCTGGTCTCCAAACTACGTTTTGTCATGAGAAAACACACGGGAAGTGACACCGGAAATGGCATGATACAATGCGGAGGATAGGATTATGTATTTTTTATTAGATTCTTGCTCACTGTAAAAAAAAACAACAAATGAAAGCAGAATTTAAATAAGAAATATATTAAAAACCTAGAGAAGAAAAGTAAAATGGGCATGTTATGTGTTTCTGGCTGCTTCTCCGGGCCGGTGCACTTCCGTCTATCCTGCTCGACTCCTCCCCTCCCCCTCACCCTGTGTCTGCTGTCATTGGCTGTAGCTCATTGCATCACTCCCAACTTGACCAGATATTAAACTGCTAGATATCTGTCTGGCGTCTGCAAGCCATTGGCGAGAACTAGGCGATCAGTCGGATCGCGTTGTGAGCAGTTCACGCTCCACGCTCGCCTGCTATATGCGCTTTGCTCAGATCTCCAAAAACCTGTCGGCGAGTGGAAAATCAGGCTAAAATCACGTAGTCTGAACTCAGCATAAGCAATACATCTTGTATCTTTGTGACAATAAAAATAAAAACATGAAAACAAGATATTTGTTGTTTTAAATGCTGCTACATTTGGAGTCATTCTAGATTGTGCCCGGCAACTCTCCACTCCCTTGATTCAGCGCTTCACAGACGATAATCACTACAACCAATGGATGGATAAATGGTTATGCGTCAAGAATAGATTTCAATTAAAACAACTTCGATTTTTTTTTAATTCTTAATTGTAATACCGACACACAATGTATTGGTTAAATAACTCTCATATCTTAAATAGCTTTTGAGATCCTAGGTATATTTCTATAATTTCACAGGAGCTAGGAAAGTTTATCTCGGTTCTGAAAAAGGATGAAATTGGTATTGACCTTCTCATCTGAATCTGGGTAAGATGGAGAAAAGCAAAAACTGGAGTATATAAAAAACTCCCTTTCAGAACTCACTCCATCTTTGGTCGTCCTTTCTCTAGATCCCACAATTCCTGTTAGATGACTGCAACAGCAATGGAATTCCTTGCCGGATAATCTGCGCACAACCTCGGCGGTTGGCGGCCATTTCTGTGGCAGAAAGGGTCGCGGCTGAAAGGGGGGAAGCTGTCGGTCAAACTGTTGGCTACCAGATCAAGCTTGAAAGCAGGTAATGAATCTGGCAACTTGGCCACCATTAATTGGCATTTTAAAGGATAGGTTCACTATTTTGCATATAAGATGTGTTATCCCAATGGGCTACATGAGCTGCAAACCAGGGTCCTGGCTGCAAGGGGCTCTGGAGAGAGTCAAAATAAATTTTTTTTAATTTTTTTTGTCTTTTGTCCTCACCGTACAATGATGCAATTCCCTCACCATAATAGCTGACAACAACTAAGAGCGCTGGAATTATTCTGCAGTGACTGAAAATAGGACAGTGGATCACAGAAAAGATAACTTCAGCAACAAAAGCAAGCCAGGATGAATTGACACAAGAAATGTGCATAATTAAGGTGTGAGACCCACAGAGCAGTTAAAATAATGGTTCTACTCATACTGTGAGAAATCCGGTTGGAGAAGTTTTAAATCTCAATCCCCCTTTACTCTTTTCTGTTTCATAAGGATCTCTTGAGGTTTAGCCAACTCTGATATACAGTTGATGGTTTATGGCCATTAAAGTATGCTTATTGTAAGTTGTTGTGGACAAAAGTGTCTAAATAATCCAATCTATTGCACTTTTTTACACATTGTTTTCAAGTTTTTTTGAATCATCATTCCAAATGTTAATGGCCATCTTTTATTTGATTGATTTTAGTTGTTTCACTCGTTCTGTTATCAGCTTCATGACTGTCATTTTAAGCACCAGTGACATTTGTTAAAATGCGCATTTATAGTGTAATTATAATATGGAATAAAGGCCATTTAAGGAATGCCCACCATGGCCATTACCATACAACCTTTCTATCTAAAATAGTGTCTCATCAGCATAACAGTGATTAATTTGCATAGTTTGGGTTAACAGAAGGCTGAATTAAAGAAGTCCAAGGTTTGAATTCCAAACATGATCTTAGGTCGCTAGGATACGTAGTTGCCAAGGCGGAACAAAATGTTTTCTGTTTTCTAAATAAGACTTCAACCAATTCAAGATAGATAGGGCTGCACATTCACACATCGATGCAATCTCATTCCTACAAGACAACGATCCTGCATTTGCTTTGGTGTGATCAAAACAAGCGCTCCTAATTTCTCTCTCAATTACATCATCCTTAATGGCTTTTAGTTCAGTAAAGAAACTAAACACTGTCAGTTGTGTGGATAATCATGTCTTTAGGACAAAGCCTGTGTTTACAACTGTAGTAAATGCACATAATGATCCGCAGGCTAGTGTTTTTAAGTCCTGAAGCAGGGATCTTCAACCTTTTTCAGCCCAAGGTTGGAGCCCTTGGTGGATACAGAAACAGAGCAGCGATCCCCGAGATTTTTTTTAAATAATATTTTGTGTTGCATTTTATATAATAAAATATTAATAACATATCTGTAATGCCTTATCAACCTATTTATATACTCAGTTATGATGCTTATAGTTCCTGAGTTTTTTTGTTTTCAATTTATTTCTATTAGTTTCCTGCTTGTAATGAAACAAAAAATGAAAAATTCCACACTGACGTTGGAGAGACCTGACTGGTCGTTGTGGGGAAAAAATACAGTGAAATCCACCTTTTCTTGTTTTCACAAATAGAATAAAGGTTTCACAAATCTGAAATACAGTTTGAAATGCTGTTTAGACTTCTTATTATAATCTAGTCCAGGTTTGACTACTATATGTACAGTATTTTTTTAAATCTAGACCTGGTCTTAAATGGGCTGTGTCTAAAAAATTAAATAAAATATAATTTAATTTTAAAATTTTAAAATAAAGAATTTTAAAAAATCCACCTTTTCTCTGTTTTCACAAATCTGAAATAGGGTTTACATGCTGTTTAATATCTATACAATAATACAAACCATTTACCATGTGTTTTTATTAAAGTTCAGCCATTCACAAGTTATGTCTGTCAGACACGGTACGGTACTGAAAATTACAGAGATTATTGAACGTTACTCAAAAATCTGAGGTTTTTTAACTCACCATAACATCAGAAGCTGCGAATCGGTTGTTAACTTCAGCATCATGTGGGCCTCATGTGTCTTGGACACATGGAGCTGGAGAGCGGCACCGCAGCTCTTCAGCTCAGTTTCACCAGTGCCAAATAGAAAAACACAGACTGTTTCTATTTTAGATTTAGATTTATTTGTTTTCCTTAGTTTTTGTTTTCTACTTGAACAAAACAAAAAAAACACAAAAACCTGTTCACCCATGTCCTGTGTCATGTACGTCTCTCCGTTCTCCATTGGTATGGGAGAACGGAATGGTATTTATTTTTTTTAAACTTCTAAATAATAAATCCTGCACTTCTGTGACAGGGACGCTTTCTCAGTCACTCTTTCAGGCCCTGCCCTTACCCCCTCCACTCTGCGTGTTACTGCTGATGAAGCTGATTACTGAAATAAGAAAACACCTCTGTTCTAGTGTTAATGGTTGGAGTTTACCCTATATTTTTTGGTCTAAAATACATTTTTAAATTTTTCACAAAAATTGGCAGATCCCCTCCAGTACCTCCGCGGACCCTTATGGGTCGTGGACCCTTGGTTGAAGACCACTGTCCTCAAGTGTTTTTGGATAATGTTAAAAACACTAGCCAGCTGTATCGTTTTGTGCAAATAATATAGCAGCACAAAATGATACAGCTGGCTAGTGTTTATAGCTGACATGCTATCATCGTTATTGCTAATGTTAGCCCCATTCAAGTCTACTGTGCGTCGTGGAATGTGCTAGAGCCGAATGGGTTTACAAACACGTGTGTGTTGGAATATATATATGTGTTTGTAAGTATATTTGTGTCTCAGAATAAAGAATCATGATCTCAATTCTAATTTAAAAAATCATGATTATCATTCAAAATTGTACAGCCCTACTATCCCACATGGAGCACTTCCGTTGGTCAAGTCTGTTTATGTCAGAACCTCAACGTCAGCCATACAGCAAAATAACCAAATTTCCACTTTTTCCTCACCCTGGGCATACATGAACGAACCAGGATCATGTGATCGGCCCTTTAGGGTGCTGGATGCTGAAGAGCATGCTTCCAGTGAATTCTCCGTGCTACAGGAAGTCACAGTAAAGGTTCTGGACACATTGTTTCCAACAGGGTCTCACCTAAGACACTGCTGACATTCTGCACCACGGGCGTGTTACTCCGGACCTTGATGGGTGGAGACTCTGCCCTGTCAACTGTAACACACGTGATTGTGGTAAGGCTTGACTGGAATCAAGAATATAATCAAACCCTGTGTTGGAAACTGTGTACTACTAAATGTTTGTACTATCGTCCAGTGTTTTTTAGTATGGGAGTTAAAAGATGGCTTCTTGGATATGCTACATCGTCATATAGATGCGGCACTTTCTTTCTGCATGCTGTGGGTTGATGACGACATTGTATAGAATAATATCAAAATACATAACATAGTATGGTATTTTATGTCATCCTTGTACTTTTCACATGGTACTTGAGCATACTATTGCTTTTGACTATTACTAATGGGCCATTTCAGACGCATGTAAAATATGTTGTGCAATCCCTCTGAGCATCTTCACAACTGTTGAATTTCCCACTAATAGATGACTTTATCCAATGGGCCCCACCTGTGTGTTGATATCATAAACACAATCCACCAATCTTGTGTTCAGATTGATGATAGTCTCTCCATCTCTCCATTCCAGGATGAGGTGCATGAGCGCCACGGGCTCACAGACTTCCTGCTGACCAAGCTAAGGGTCGTGTTGCACCAGATGTCCACGCTGAAACTGCTTTTATTGACCGCCACCTTGGATGTTCAACTTTTCCAACGTTACTTTGGCTCCTGCCCAGTCGTCGATGGTAATGCCTGCGCACAGACGGTGACGGATGTATTCAATAAAAAAAAAACATTTGCCAGTCGTCACACTGACTCAGTTCCATAGGCTGGGGAACTGTGACTCTGTAGCCTTTGGGTTGGGTGTCATGTAAAACTTTGGCTTTTATACTGGTTCCTAAGTGTACTATGGTCCCATACTTGATAACTGTTCATAGTACAACCTTGCTGAGCGCTTTACTATTGAGAAACTTAGCTCTCTGTTGCCGTGAGGTTGTACTATGAACAGTCATTTTTGATGAGAACCAACATTTTGACACCTAGGTGAAATGGTGAACCTCTCCTTTTATTTAATGTTGTTCATAGTGAAGGTATTAAGTAGTAGGCATCAAATGTAATTCTATGGTTCTGTACCATAGGGACAAAAGTCAGATTTGCCTATAGTACATTCTGATGTGACGTCGATGTAAGAAAAGTATTGAGATTAGGTGTCCTTTGTGTCTTTTTTTTATACTAGTTCCAGGAAGGCCCTTTGATGTTAAGCAACTCTTCTTGGAGGACATCCTGAAGTTGACAGGCTTCCCTGATGCAATCTCTGAGACTGACAGTAAGACTGTGCAGGGAGGTATGTAGCCTTTACTGGATCTTCTATATAGCCAGCAGTAGTTTGGCACGATTCACCTCAAAGTGTTCTAGGCTCAATGGTACGATTCAATTCAATGGGCCATTGTGTAATATTTGCCTACTGGCATTTACAAGGTGAAATGCATTATTTTTTAATTGCCTTTAGCCATTTCCAGAAGCACCCAGGGGCTTGAAAAAGATTATGCAGGCACAGACGTTACCTATTATGGTTAATTGATTCTTTAACGAGATGTAAGATCAAACTCAATGCACCAATCCACTACTCAATTTTAAATAAACTAACTAAAATGTATCTGTCTTAAAAGCTGAGGTGTTCCAAACAGCTGCATTGTGGACATATAAAAAAAACCAACATTTATCTCTACAGACATTAGACGTTATTTTTGTATTAGAACAACGTAAATTGTACACAGTACGCTTTTCAATTCAAAACAATTTTAGTCCTTGCTGAGGCAAGATTGCCTGTACATGGCAATGTAGAGTGGTTTAAAGTTTGGGTTTTGAAAAGTGTCCCTGATACTGATACACTAACTGTCCAGGGATGCTACGCAGCTTGTTATTATCATTTCTAATGTATTCAAAAGCCTTTTTGTAGTAAGCAAAAAAGTGTAATACAAATCATCAATATATCAAAATATATTTTAGATTTTAGATTCTTAAAAGCAACCCTTTGCTTGATGACAGCTTTGCACACTCTTGGCATTCTCTCAACCAGCTTCATGAGGTAGTCACATAGAATGCTTTTCCAACCGTCTTGAAGGAGTTCCCACATACAGTGGTGTGAAAAAGTGTTTGCCCCCTTCCTGATTTCTTATTTTTTTGTTTGTCACACTTAAATGTTTCAGATCATCAAACAAATTTTAATATTAGTCAAAGACAACACAAGTAAACACAAAATGCAGTTTTTAAATGAAGGTTTTTATTATTAAAGGAGAAAAAAAATCCAAACCTACATGGCCCTGTGTGAAAAAGTGATTGCCCCCTAAACCTAATAACTGGTTCGGCCACC
>OMKR01050154.1:0-17437 GCA_900302355.1 Cyttopsis rosea | reverse complement strand
ACATGCGCATTTCTACTGAAGTAAAAATAAGTAGTTGCCCGTGAAAGTACTAGAAGTATTAAGATAAAAACCTGTCAGTGCCCTGATGCATCACTAATAAAAGAGCCTATGATGCAGTACTACACATTCTGGTTGGCTCCTCTTGCTTTTGATAAATAAAAATATACATCTTGATTAGAAATAAATAAAGTAACGTGAAGTAGAGTAAAACATGTAGATATTTGCTTTAAAGCAGGGGTGGCCAAACTGTTTCGGTTGTGGGCTACATACAGAAAAATATAAGGAGTCATGGGCCAAACAATAATAAAGTTTCCAACCAGTTACACTGCAAGAAAAACAGTGTTTTTAGACCATAAAACCCCTGTGCCATCGAAAATTCATTTTCTATCAAAATAACTATAAGAAATAACAAAAAAACTAAGTGCAATGTACATACAGTGCAATTTTAGAGACTATTTTCTCACGGCCATATTCCATTTTTTTTTTTAAATTCACGCCGGGCCACTTAAAAGCGGGCAGCGGGCCGCAGTTGGCCCGCGGGCCATAGTTTGGCCATGTCTGCTTTAAAGTATAGTGGAGTTAAAGTCAAAAGTAAACCTGAATAAATGCCAGTAAATAAATAAATAATAATAATGAATAAATATACATACATACATATACACACACACACACTTGTAATTTGTTACTTTCGACCAGTGAATTTGAGATTGGCATCTTGTGTAATCCCAGTTCAAAGGCCTTAAAGAACT
Source organism: Cyttopsis rosea (assembly GCA_900302355.1). Lineage (NCBI taxonomy): Eukaryota > Metazoa > Chordata > Actinopteri > Zeiformes > Parazenidae > Cyttopsis > Cyttopsis rosea. The sequence continues at coordinate 16,688 of OMKR01050154.1, read as the reverse complement.
ACGGTATCTACCATGAATAGAACTGAAACGATGACAATCGGTTTAAAAGGCTTTTTATTACAGAGCAATGCTGGAATCACAGAACACATGTCGACACTGTGGCGTTGCTGTTTACATGACAAATTTTAGCAACACAACTCAAGTTTTAAATATTTATTTATGGGTTGCGGTGACCTTCACACAATTAGAGAGTGAGATATAACAAAAATATAACACATAGTCCATGGGAATTTTGTATCATGTTGCAAGATCATATTGTACGAAATATACATATCACTATGTAAAAAAAAAAAAAAAGAAGCAGAAAAGCCGCGTTGCATTCCACTGGATCGGGAACAGCAACTCAAAGCATCCTGGTAGAATGAGATTAAAGTCTCTCAAGTTATCCTTTAACTTCTGTTTCTTCTGCACTACCCTGAGCTACCGTTTTAGGGTGGGATCCTCCTGAAAAATGAAAACAGAAAAGGTATTGAAGTTTCATTTTTTTACACACTTGCACGGCACTACCACACAAGTTCAGGTTTTCTGATTGAAACAGTGAAAACTAACGTCTAATCCCGGATCTGCCCGGGGAATCTGAGAGATTTCCCTAAGACTGCAATATACCCGTAGACTTTGACCACGCTGCTGCTATATGCTTTAAAGGTGCAGTGTGTAGAATTTAGTGGCATCTAGCGGAACGGACATGGTAGAAATGGAATATAATATTCAGAAGTATGTTTTAATTAGTGTATAATCCCATGAAAATAAGAAGCCTTGGGTTTTTGTTACAGTAGAATGAGCCGTTTATACGGTGTGTACATGGGGAGCGGGTCCTCTTCCACAGAGGCTGCCATGTTTCTACAGTAGCCCAGAACGGACAAACCAAACACTGACTCTACAGAGGGACTTTCACGTTTTTTGCGGCGACCGTAGCTTCTCCTACATGGAAGGTTTTAAATTGGTCGCAATCTGCAACCTCACCGCTAGTTGTCGCTAAATTCTACACACTGCAACTTTAAGAAATAAATCTATGAAAGAAAAAATCCAGAAATGAATGATGAGAAACGGCAGCAAAGATATTTCAATGTAAAAAATAAAAATAAAAAAAAAGGGCAAAAATAATAATATCAATGTTTTACAGTATCAAGAACAGAACATAGCACAATTTCTTTTTTTTTTTTTCCTTCTCCAGGTGAACAACACTGACACACCCACCTCACTCGGGTGGAGGGGGAAGGTGTGTGAACTGGAGGAGAACTAATCTACGGGAGTCACAGTTAAGCATCGATACCTGAGTTCATCTCGGCCTTACCTTTTTTTTTTTTACGGCTTTTCCTTTTCTTTGAGCTTCCGCCTCCGTCTCCAGCCGCCTGATCTTCTGGCTTTCCCTCAGGAGTGCCTTGGTCTTTTTTGGGCTTGGCAAATTCAAGATTTACTTTCTTGCCGTCTATCTCACAGTCCTTCATGGCCTCTTTGGCCGCTTTGCAGTCTTCTTCATTTGCAAAATCCACAAAGCCAAACCTGATAAAAGGACCAAGTTGTTGAACTATTCACTGGGCATTTATAAAATTATAGTTTTGACCACAACCAAACAAAACTGAAGGGCTATAATTTCTCCTAAAATACATACCCCCTCGACACTCCAGTTTTCTTATTTAGTGTGATCCTGGCACTTATGGACGCGTCAAAGGCATCTTTCAGAGTTGTTGCATTCGTTTCCCCAGCGAGTCCCGTCACAATCAGCGATGTTAAGAGAACTACAAAAAGAAGGAACAGGGTGGATCATTTGTAGTTTTTCTAGTGTGCCACACTTAGCTATATATAATATAGTAATTTAACAAAATCGGACATGAAGTAGAAAAATGCTGTCTTGCCATTATTTTCCAATGTTTTGTAACCATTAGAAAAGCTTAATCATTCAGAAAAAAAAAATCAACACCAAACCAGTAACAACCATCAATACCTTTATCGCTCTCTGGATGAAATGGAGTTTTGGAGAATTCAACTTCGATTGGCCTTTTAGATATTTTCTTCTTTTGTGCCAATTCCATCGCTTCTTTGGCCTCGTCAACAGTTTGAAACTCAACAAATGCAAATCTGGAAATGAACACAATCTGGTTAATTTTTTGGTGCAATATTAGGATCATTTATACACCACCACTACAATTTTCTTTTATCCAATCTTTTCAATCCAATCCAATTTTAATCCAATCGGTTCAACAGCAGTTTAGGAAAATAATGCAGGGTATTCGTTTGTCCCCCCCACCCATGTGCTTTTAGGATTTACTCAATTATATAGTATCCTTTCCAAGTTGCAAGTTGTTTGTAGGTATAGGCAGTACAATATTTGTTAATTAAGCTAAAAGCAGTATTTTACAAACTATTAAAATGCAAGCAAAATTTCAAAACAGAATTATAAAAGTTTGATTACAGTGTTTTGTGGACCAATTCAGAATCGTTCAAGAATTGTGATGCATCAAGGTATCAATTATTTTTTCTGCCACCCCTAGTACATTAGCTGGTCAATCATAAATAGTAATCAATAGTATACCAAAAACATATTTACTTACCCTTTGGATTTGCCATCACTTTGAGGTATATTGATACCAACAGCTTTCTTAAAGATGTTTTTCAGCGCATCTTCTTTTGCGTGGAAAGCCAGGTTTTTCACAAAGAGGGTGGTACTTGAAAGATCTTTAACTGTAATAGATCAGAATAAAATAACTAACATTTTACCCTTTTTCCCCCCCAATCATTCAACCAATTTGTGATGCACTTAATGCATTAGCATTTAAAACATAAAACATTTTTTAAAAATTGACACGATCCACTGTAACTTAAAAAAGCTTAGTTATTTACCTGGAGCACTGCAGCCACTGGAAACAGGTTTTTCTCTGTAATTCCGGAGCTTTACTACATTGTCACGGATTTTCAACCCCTGTTTTTCCTTCAGGGCTTCTTCAGCGATTTCCTTGGTTTTAAACTTTATGAATGCAGTGCTGGTTGAAAAATGTGCCAGAGACTTTACAATGGAGTGAATTACATAAATAAGCCAATCTTCTCACCTCAGGGAGAGATATTCACTTATGTATTTAAATAACAAGGACATTACTGAAATATAGAAAAGCAATCACAAAGCCAAAGGAGCACATCAAAAGTTATAGATGTGAGGTTCAAGAAACTCACCCTTTAGTCGGGCTTTTACTTCGACCAGGAAACTTAACAGTAACTGCATTCTGAAACACATTAAGAATTTCAGCCTTTTCCACAGCATGGGGAAGATTCCACACAACCAAACAGTTGGCGTCTTTTTCTGTAAAAAAGAAAAAAAAGTCATGACTAAATTAAAATATGCATTCTAATACAGGTGTGCAAGTTATTTTGTCCCAGAGCACAAGGTTATTACTGGTGGCAGATGGTCCTAAGGTGAACACAGTGTCATTTTAACCACACTATCAGTTATTTTGTATTAAAAGCAATTTTATTCCTAAAGTAAAATGCATAAAATAAACAAATACATTTAAAAATTACGTATAAAATTTCACTATCAACATATTGCAATGGCAAGAAAAACCCTATTCTTTAAGTTAGACAAAGCCTTTTATATTACCTTCTTGGCTCTCTGGTGGAGGTTTGACCTTCACCTTATTCTCGTCTTTGACCTTTATTTTGGCTTTGGCAATCCTCATTGGCTTGTCGAGGAACTTCTTTCCATTGAGCTTCAAAGCTTTAGTTAAGTCCATCTCAGACGCAAAGTCGATAAATGCAAATTTTCTGAGCAAAAAAAAAAAAAAAAAAAAGATTGTTGGAATTTAATAAAGTTATTTGCCAAAATTCAATATAGACATTACACACACATTAGTCACAACCAAAAATTCGGAAATTCCTTTCCGTTCAAGGTTGTGTAAAAATAGTAAAGCAAGATTAAATTTACATTCTTTAAAAATGTGTCGTAGATGGTAGATACATTTTTTTGATAATTTCTAGTCTGTGGCTGCATCGATGAGGCAAGATGGCCTGTTTTCAAAACAATTATTACACAACATGGCATCTTGGTAAACTTAACACAATTCACTCACACCAAATTATTTCAGATAAACTAGTCTCAATGCATGAATTATCAATAAGACATTGAAATTTACTTTCATTTTACTTTATGAACCGGTCAAAGCAGGACCCGTCAAAATTCAACGCAGAACATCAAACTTTGAGACCATACTCACCTAGAATGGTCCAATCGAATATTTTCAAACAACAGACTTTGTGTCATGAAATATTTTGCAAGTGAATCTCTGACTTGGCTGGCATCCTTGGTGCTGTTCAGATTGCCAACAAAAAGACAAAAACCTACAATAAAATAAAAGAGACATTGAAATTAGCATAGAAAATTGCATCCCAACAAAACCGGGTGTTGTTTATCTCATAGTACATTTACTCAACAGTTAACCAGCCCATCTTAAGAGAGCAGATTTTTAATACCACGACAAATATGTGGGTGCAATAACTGCACTAGTACCATACAGTGGTATTAGGACATGTACCTGTACACATCCTGAAAGACAACAGTAAACCTTTTTACCTTCTTTGTCCTCCAAATGTCCCTTGTTTTTTTGGTCTGTTACTTGTTGTACTATGTAATAATATTAAGAGACAGAAGCAAGATTTTTGTTGTACGCACATGCTGCAGACGCAGATTAGTACTGTAATAAGTTAGATAGTTAGAAGAACCAGGCTGTGCCATAATTAAATGTTTGGATTTGTTATGTGATCTATTCGTTTGAAGTGTTCTGTAATTCCCTCTTACCACAGATGGTTGCCACAGATAGTTAGGCTGTAAACGATCACTGAATGCACTTTGTGAGAGAAAGAATAAAAAGCAACAAGTTGGCAAGTCCAACTCAGTCTAAAGGCCAATTGCGGCAAAAACTAATTGTGGTGTGGTGCATTCTAACTGAATTTAAATTGTGACTGGACGATATAGAAAATACATGTGTTGCACTTTTCAAAGTTTTAACTGTGACACCTACAAATTTTCAATATAGTATATAATGTTATATTTAGTGCATAACAAAGGCTCAGAAATGTATTTTTCTGAAGAGAGCAGATAACTCTTAGCCTACAGAAAAAGTCAATAATTGTCCCTGAAGGTAAATAAAAGATGTACTTAGGGTTTAACAGATTTGTTGTGCGTGTACTGTTAGTGAATGAGGTCCAATGTGGTTATTTGCAAGTAATTATATATTTAGACCTATTTGCTCTTTAATATGGATATTCTTTGCTTCTATGGCTCCCTTTGAAATTGTCATAAGACAACAATGAGCTGAATGACAACTTTGCTTCTTTTGCTTTGATTTTGTGTGGGGGTGAATGTGGGTCATGAATTAAACAGGCCGATATGGCTGCAAATTAATTCAGTGTATTTAACCCACCCCTATAACCCGACACAGGACAAGATGTCTTTCATTTACTTTTCTCCCCGACGCTTCGGTAGTATGTTTCATAACTACATGATATTCCCCCTGGTGATACGTAGAGCTACATTTAAACAACTTCTTTGTCTCAGGAGTTTGAACAGTTTCATACCAAGTACCTACCATCATTAAGGATCTTTACTTTCTTTGTTGGAGTAGTCTCGACCACAGTGTCCGCTTTTCTTTTCCCTTTAACTGCTGTAGAAAACATAAAAACATGACTTTCTTAAATACTTTAACCAAAACGCATTACGAATACAAGTTCAATCCCATGTTATCAGTCAGATAACATACATACAATAATAATAAATAAAATACTTTTGAGAAACTTTCGCCACTGTAGCTTCTCCTACACGCTTGGATGGGGAGGGTGACGGGGGATTTATTCACTTGGTTGCAATCTGCAACCTCACCACTAGATGGCGCTAAATTCCACACAGCGCAACTTTAAGTAAAATTACCAATAAGTTCATTCTAATTAAATAATTGACAAATAATAAGTTACATCTCAGGTTTTGTGACTTGCCTTTGTTGTTGACATTGTCTTTATCTTGCGCAGCTTCTTTTGCAACAACGTCAGAGGTCACGACCTGAAAGCGATTGACAGGCAGTCAAGTTGTGACTTTACACACAGTTCACTGAGGATGGAGTTGGATGTAATGGATGTTATGAGGCTTAGACGTTTAATTTAAATATTAAAATGATGTTCATTGGTGAAAAAACGCTAAACATGTCTCGGCTGTTGTAATTGGAAATGCACGCAAATTAAAAAGATGTTAATAGAACCGAATCATCTACGTTAGACTACAATCGAACTATGATGATTTTGTTTAGCGTTTGTAAGCTAGTCGGCTACCACAGCCGTGACAAACGCTTGAGCGGCCCCCAAGATCGATTTGATAACTACAATTAACTAAAATTAAATTAAATTTTCAAAAAAATCCATTCTCACGTCGGACGGCGCCTCCGTAATCATCGTCGGAAGAAAAAACAACAAAAAGAACAACAGAAGTTTTCACACGTTGGACAGGAACAGCAGCGCGCGCGCGTGTGTGTGTGTGCGTTCGGCTCACGTGGGAACAGACTGCGCACGCGCGTTGTGGTTCGTACAACTACGGATGCCGAGGAGGAGGGAACCGAAGAAGGACCGTGTCAACAAAAGCGAACCGGCGCTTCTCCAAAAATCTGGTTTTAGTTTCGCTTTGTCGCGATTTACAACGTGTTCGATTCGCGTGTCAACGAACAACCTTCCTTAAAATAGCCGCGTTTCTCAGAGAAGGCAACTCCCAGTATCCAAATTCCATTCCAATTTCCCATCGGGTACCATTAGTTCTCACTGTTCCAGGAATATTGACAGAGCGGGAATGCCATTTTCTTTGGAAATATTGGTGAAATTTTGTTTTTGTTTCTTTTGCGTCCTCCCGAGGGGTGGGGTGTGAGTCAGCCTGCTGGAACAGCACCCCGTGGAACTGGCCGTGGGACGCCTGCGCCAGGTCCGAAGGCCAGTCGATGCGTTTCGAAACACCAAAGGCCACGCGCAGAAGAGTGTGTCGTCGTCGTCGTCGTCGTAATGGGGACTCGGAGGAACGGCTTCTCAAAAGAGAGCTTCGTGTTGTCCGTGGACGTGGGGACGACCACGATCCGGTGTCACGTCTACGACAAGGAAGCGAAAGTCCGAGGGTCGTGTAGCACCAAGGTACCGTACCGTGCCGTCCGTGTTCTCCGTCGCCTCGCCACCCCGAACGGGCGGTCTTCGTAACGGCTGGTATCTTCTCCAGGTTGTCCTGCTGTACCCAGAGCCAGGCTTCGTGGAGATGAACCCAGAAGATCTGTGGCAAAGATTTGTGACCGTGGTCAAGGGGGCCGTGCGAGGTAAATGATGATAATCATCATAATAATAATCAAGATAAAAATAAGAATCTGCTCTGTTTACTCCATGTCAAGATATCTGATATCTACCCATCAAGAGAATGTACACTTGGGTTTTGTACTAATACTCCAGTAGAGGTCCATAGTTATGCTGTGAGATGATTCTTATCATGGGATATATATTCATCCCTTTGCACCAGAGCTGCAACGATTAATCTATTAGTTGCCAATTAAGCGATTAATCATCAGTTGCCAATTAAGCGATTAGTCGATTAATCGATTAGTCGCCAACTATTAAATTAATCACCAACTATTTTGATAATCAATTAATCCTATTGAGTCGTTTTTTAAGAAGAACATTTCCAAATTCTCTGATTCCAGCTTCTTAAATGTGAATATTTTCTGGTTTCTTTCGTCCGGTGTGACAGTAAACTGAATATGTTTGGGTCGTGGACAAAACAAGACATTTGAGGACGTTGCCTCGGGCTTTGGAAAACAGCGATCAACATCTTTTAGGATTTTCTGAGATTTTATGGACCAAACAACTAATCAATTAATCGAGAAAATAATCGACAGATTAATCGATAATGAAAATAATTGTTAGTTGCAGCTCTACTTTGCACAGAATCAGAATCGGTTTGTAATTGGGGCTGGGCGATATACTCACTGAGCACTTTATTAGGAACACTACACTACTATCGGGTAGGGCCTCCCTTTGCTCTCAAAACAGCCTCAATTCTTCTTGGCTTGGACTCTGCTCCATGTTGACATGACTGCATCACGCAATGCCTGCAGATTTGTCAGCTGGACATTCACGCTGCGAATCTCCCGTTTTATCACATCCCCAAGGTGTTCAGTTGGACTCATCTGGGACTGGGAAGGCCGCTGAAGAACATTGAACTCATTGTCATGTTCATGAAACCAGTTTGAGATGACTATTTCTTTGTGACATGGTGTATTAGGGATGCACATGGTCAGCAACAATACTCAAATAGCCTGTGGCATTTCAAGCGATGATTGATTGGGGGCCAAAAGTGTTCCAAGTAAAAATTCCCCACACTGCCACCAGCCTGGACTGTTGACACAAGGCAGGTTGGGGCCATGGATTCATGCTGTTGACACCAAATTCTGACCCTGTACCATCTGTGTGCCTCAGTAGAAATAGAGATTCATCAGATCAAGCTATGTTTTTCCAGTCTTCAACTGTCCAGTTTTGTTGAGCCTGTGCCCACTGCAGCCTCAGCTTTCTGTACTTGGCTGACAGAGGTGGAAAACCGACGTGGTCTTAAGCTGTTGTAGCTCATCCGCCTCGAGGTTCGACATGTTGTGCATTCTGAGATGTTTTTCAGTTACCGTAGCCTTTCTGCCAGCTTGAACCAGTCTGGCCATTCTCCGTTGACCTCTCTCATCAACAAGGCGTTTCCATCCGCAGAACTTGAGTAAACTCAGACTGTTGTGCGTGAAAATCCCAGGAGATCAGCAGTTATAGAAATATTCAAACTGGCCTGTCTGGCATCAACAATCATGCCACGGTCAAAAACACAAGATCACCCATTCTGATGGTTGATGTGAACATTAACTGAAGCTGCTGACCCGTAACAGCATTTAACGTGGCCTATTGATCATGTTTTAATTGGAACCGCTCACTTCACCACCAAGCATATTGTTAAGTCTTTGCAATTTGACCACTGGCTCTACATCACCTTTGTGTGTGTGTGTGTGTGTGTGTGTGTGTGTGTGTGTGTGTGTGTTCTCTACTGCACCACAGACGCAGACATAAATATGCATCAGATAAAGGCCCTCGGCATCTCAACCCAGCGAAGCACCTTCACAACTTGGAATAGGTAGATAAATCTATTCACCACTGGAGGAACTCAGCTGTCTAATTCATAATGTACTTAATTTATCTCAACTTTCTGGTGCTCCACCATCTCTGTTTGTTTCTCTGCTGCTACGACAGAACCACTGGGGTTCCATTCCATAACTTCATCAGTTGGCAGGACCTTAGGTCTACAGAATTGGTGAGGTCTTGGAACAGTTCCTTGACCATGAAGGTGAGTCTTGACTTTCATTGCGTTACATTTTGTGTTTGATGCCCCCATGCCTATGGGCTTGATTTTAAATGGACTGACAGCAGCTTGCTTACAAAAAAAAGGTATTTTCAAGGAAATTCAATAAACATTTCAAGGGATAAGGGCTTTCCATGAGCTTCATTAACTCTTGTTATGTTGGCTTTTTGACCCTTTTTTTGGAGTGGGGGTATTTTTTTTTGATCATGTATCTGTAATTGTGGGTCTTCTGATAACGGTAAATTGCTCTGTCAGGCACGCCGTTGGATGATGTAGAAACATTCTTTCGAAATTGCTGCTGTTCTTACAAATGCTTTCATTTACTTATTTCGGTTGTGAAATGCTTTTTAAAAAGACACACATTCTCCCACACATTCATATGCATTCTCTGTATAATTTTAACTATATTTTCCTGTGACACGGAACAATTTTTTTCATGATCTGCTTTGTCACCAACAGGTTATCCAGACCTCAATGAAAGTCCTCTACTTCTTGTCCAGGCAAAAGCGTTTCCTGGCTGCAAGTCTTGTGCTCTTTTCCACCCAACATATGACCCATCGCCTCCTTTGGGCTCTTACTCACTACAAAGAGGTCAGAAGGCTGACATTTACTCCATTTAGTTGTGTCATTGGACTCTAATCTACATCGCCAGATATGCATATTTGCATGACACTCAATGTAATGATAGCTATACTCTTTTATCGTTTATTGCTAAATTGCTAAATACAACTTTAGCAGCTCGGTAATTAGATGTTTATTTTTGCATAGAAATGGCAAACTAAGGAGTTCAAGCCTCCTGTCATAATGCATGGGTGGATTAACATAGGGCTGCTTCATATACAATGTACCCTGCTGTAGTTCAAGTTGTGCATTCAAGAGATTTCCACAGATCACATTCTGAAAATCATTTAGATCGTCACCATTCCCCTTTTTATCATTTCTGTCACCTGCAATTAGAAATGCACTGATACTAATAGCCAGCATCTGGTCGGATATGGTGCTCATGTATTCTGATATAATGATATTAAAAAATACCCTGATATTTAACCCAATACAAACATGATATGACATAATTTACTTTCCAAGGTTGAATGGGAACATTGAGTTCCCATTCAAACCATGAGAAAGAAGAAGAAACACAAATAGACAGACACAGTTTGACAACTAAGACAGTTTGAGGTTAAAATGAATGTAGTAATGTGTATATAATATTAAAGTAAATTAATGACAATTTATTTACTTGAAAATCAGAGATCCCACCATTAATGTAATGGAAAAGTTCAGTATTCTTATCAGTTCTCTGTATCGGAAAGTACACAAGCTGACTCAGTACTAGTACTCGGTCAGGAAAAAATGGTATTTGTGCATCACTACATCACCTGCTCTTGCACCTGCTGCCAATTGAACCACGTCTCACTTCCTCCTTTTCAGCTCAGCCAAGCTGTGGCTGAAGACAACTGCTGCCTTGGTACAATAGACACCTGGCTGCTGTACAAGCTCACCAAAGGTAGTTTCTTTTGAATTCACAGCTTGATTCTGATAATACACCGTAGGTATTGAGTTAGAACGCCATGTCTTCCACTACAGTGCTCCCAAGGTCAGTGGAGCATTGAGGCCCCTGTCTACAATGTTCTGTTTTCACGAATCCACTGCGTATTCCTTGGTTCAAGTTTCTCTCAAATTTCAAATAAACTTTGTGTGTTGAAGTGTCCATCTAATCTGTGTTATTCTAACATTCCTTACATTCCTCTTATAAATGTTTACCAGCTTCTCAATTGGCTACACAATGGTTTTTTTGGGGTTTCTCTAGAAGAGGAAGTCTTCATCTGTATTTGTTTTTTCTGTTTCAGGAAAAGTCCATGTCACAGACTACTCCAATGCCAGCTCTACAGGATTGTTTGATTCCTATCAGGTCAGGACACCCTGCATCTGTGTATAAATACGCTTTGCTCTGTCGGACTCTGAGTGACGTGTTCATAAACCATTCTTCTGTGTGTGTGTTATTATTTTGTGTGTCTTCCTAGATGTGTTGGAGTGGATTTCTCTGCTCTCTTATTTCACTGCCTCTCTCCATTCTCCCTAAAGTAGAAAACACAGGGTGAGTCAGCTTCCTGGTTTTAGTTACATCTTATAATCTACCTACCAACATTCTGTAAAGTTTCTTAAGCTATGCGTAACATTCCCATTTCCATTCATCCCATAGCTTAGCCCCTTCTCTCCGGAAGAGTAATTTAAGAACACTTTTTTTACCCATTTAATGCTTAATTGTGCATAGCATGAACCTTTAACTGTTATTAACCCATCACTGGAAAGCTAAGGTTCCTTTTGCTTTTAGTGACTTACTGATCATTTCCTATGGGGTGAGCTCCGGCTCAGCAGTTGGCAATCCATCTATTGACATTTTTGACTAATTTGTGACCATGTGAGGAAAGGGGGAAGCTCATAACGGTGATCGTCCAAGTAAAAATTATTTGTTACTTCTCTCTCTCCTTTATGATACAACAGCCATCAGTTTGGTTCAACAGACCCCTCCATATTCGGAGTCTCCATTCCAATCATGTCCACAGTGAGTGACTTTTCTTTATTGGAAGTTCACAGGAGTTGGATGTTCTCTACAGCTATGACAGATTTGTATTCATATTTCACTGGGAAGGCCATGATTAGCAGCTAACCCAGATGAACGTGTCTTGTTTTACGAAATTAAAGTATTCGTTACTGAATTAAAATGATTTGGTTGGGTGTATATTTCCAAGCATTTCTCGGTCAGAAGTGTATCTTTGAATTACTCTTTTATCTGTGTGCTTACATAATTATGGGCATTGTTATCAGTAAGCAACATTCAAATTATGTTTCTGTCAATGTGTCATGGTGGATTACATTCTCATAAAGTTGTGAAAGTGTCATCATGACTAAATTGAACTACGCCCTCGAGTCTTAGCAGTACAAGTTGTGGTTTGAGTTTAAATAAAATCTGAATGAGTATATGTAAATGTGCCAAATGTAATATATTGACACATTGTCTATTTTTCAGAAATGGAATGAGGTTCCAATTGTTTAGGCAACAGTAATTATGTAATGTCTCTTTCGCTGCTGTAGATGGCTGACCAGCAGGCGGCCGTGTTTGGGGAGTGTTGCTTCGATATCGGTGACGTAAAGATCACCATGGGAACAGGCACCTTCATGGACATCAACACCGGAAACAAACCACACACATCTGTTGCGGGTAATGCAAAAGGAAAGGAAATCTGTCGCTATTTATTATGTTCGAAATGGTAGTTTATTCTGAGCCAGTATGCTGTGTCTGTAGGTCTGTACCCTGTGGTAGGATGGAAGATAGGCTCCGAGGTTGTGTATCTAGCGGAGGGGAATGCAGCGGACACAGGCACTGCCATCAAATGGGCACAGGAACTGGGTGAGTTTGATGGTTTTATTTCGTCTTATAACAGTAACTTCAGCTGGAAATTGGTATGAAAGGCAGCAAAAGAAAGTTTGACATTCAGAGTGACTTAGGGATTGAACCAATGACCTAAGCTGTCTTAACTGCTGGGCTGAATGACAGGGCTATGCATAAGGACACCTGGATAACATGGTGCTGAACACACTGCTTACTCCAGCGATAGAGAATGACCTCTGTGCATGTTGTTGCAGAGATGTTCACTGATGTCCAGGAGACCAGCGCCATGGCCTACAGTGTGCCTGACTCAGATGGAGTGTGTTTTGTCCCCTCATTCAGTGGCTTACAGGTGTGTGTCTGTGTCTGCATATTTGTCTGTGAAATGTAGAGCTGGTTATTCAGGCTGAATTGCCTAATTCAATAGACCAGAATCAATAAGCCACCACTCTAACATTCCTATTTTGAATGCTTGCCAGCTTTAGTGTGCTGTCAGCTCTAAGACAGACTACTAAGACCTCAGACACCAAATAACTACAAAAACAAAGGTCACTCTACCAAGGCGGTTACTAGTCCAACTACTCACAATTAATACATCTGGAATTGATTTGGCAAACAATAAAGAATCAGATAGATAAGAAGAATAACAAAATACATCAGAATCTATGAAACCCTAACCATACCCAGCCCTGCTTAGATGTATGTCAGTTGTTCTGAATGTATTCCTTTCACATTTGCGATAATCCAGTTAATATGTTGTATATTGTTTTTACCGATGAAAGACTATTTTTATTTTGTTTTGTTTGTGGTTTTTGTGTGTGTTCTGCTGTAACATGGTATTGTTGTTGTCTCTTCTTTCTCTGCCTGCCATTATGTCATGGCCTCTGTAAGTGTGTCCTGTGTAGATCATGCACATAGATTGACAATTAAATAATCTAGTTGAGCACAAGAATCCCATGTCATGTGAATCATTCACTGTTACAAGTTCCATTTCATCTATTAACTTCTGTTGCACAAATGAGAACGTTTTCATCATCAATTTCTATTAAACATAAATCTTAAAAGAAACAGTGAAATTTAGCTTTTCTTTTATATGACAGAACAATTCAGTGCTTGCCCTGTAGTCCTGTAGAATATTCAAAGCCATTTTTAAGAACCTGGGTCTGTGGTTCAACTAAAGACATTTACCTCCTGTGCAAATTTTGGCAGGCTCCACTGAACGACCCCAAAGCTTGTGCCTCATTTATGGGTCTCAAACCATCTTCCACCAAATGCCACCTCATCCGGGCCATTCTCGAGTCAGTTGCATTCAGGTGAGATTCTGCCTTAAAGGTGTTACACTGGCTGAAACGCCTTTAAGGGTTATATACTGTACATTTCGGTGTTGTTTTTTCATTCTCTCGAATGATTCCACTGTATTCTTGCTTCCTAGAAACAAGCAGCTGTATGAGACGATGCTGAGAGAAATGCACATCCCCATTACCATGATCCGGTACAGTTCTCTTGTCCACAACTAGTATTTAAACACTTTTACTATGTGATTTATATTGTAGAACCTAATATATCACATTGGGGTGGTTTTTGATAACCTCAGATATTATTTTACGCATCTAACCAAAACCCAATTGTAGAAAATACATCCTAGCACTGGTTTGACTTGTACTTGTAAATGTACTTACTTCAGAGTTTTAGCAGCATAATACTGACTGATCCAACACATTCAGATGCTTGTGAGACTCAGTTAGGCTTCTTCTACAAACGGCAATAAACTTTTACAGGGAATACAACATGGGTGTCCAATTCTCTGTCCAGGGTGGATTTTATGGTATTGAAGTTCTTTCACTCTTTCTTCATTTCTTTCCCTCTCTCAGGGCGGATGGTGGTGTTTGCTCTAATAACTTTGTAATGCAGCTGACAGCAGACCTGTTTGGTAGGAAGATTGCCAGACCTCAACATCATGAAATGTCCTGTCTAGGGGCTGCATTTGTTGCAGGACTCCAAGCAGGTATGCAAGTGTAGAAAAACATCACAATCCATACAACAGGATTTTGGAATTCATGTCTCTGCCTTTCATAGACGGATGGGGGCTGTTGTTATGTGGAAAATCTACTTTTATTTGTTTATTTTTACTTGTTTATTTTTTGTTTTTGTTTTTACTATTTTTTTAACTTCTTCATTTCCTTATTGGCAGGTTTCTGGAAGACACGGGAGGAGTTAAAGCGCCTCCACAGTACTGAACACGTGTTCCTGCCTAAAGAAGCGGCACAGGCAGGTGTGGGTCCAAGGGTAGTAAACAGTGAATATGCCCACACCCTCCAGAGCTGGGAGCGGGCTCTGAGACGATCCATGAACTGGTACAGCAAGCCTTGACACTGGATAAACACATGGACTGGATCAGATTTAAAGAGGCAAAGATTAATATTAGATGCTATTACAATTTCCTCAGAATAATTCAGAGACCAATATAAAACTGTGATGATCGGCCAAGGCATTGACATATGTAGTCATGTCAGTTTCATGATGGAACATGTCATCCAGCAAAAGATGTTCCTCATGAAGAAGACTCTTCCCTTCAGCCCGTGTACCGTGAATTAGAAATTAATACATGTTGTGTAAATACTATAATACTATAATATAAGGTTATGGCATCGGTGGGTAAATGGAAGCTCAAGTCAGGGTTTTTCAGGATTTAGTCAAGTATTATAATTGGAGTTGAATCGCTTCTACGGTTAATCAGAGTTTTTCTTTAATTGTACATAATTTCAATATTGCCCGTACTTATTACTCATATTACTGAGCCAGTCCAGGTCATTTGCGCCTATTGGAAAAGATATTTCAAAATATGATGAAATACAATTTTTTGGATGTTTTGAGTTATCAAACATTTAAGCCAGGCTCAGAGTTTTGATTGGCCAGATGAAACGGCTACAATGATTTACTACAAGAACAAAGGGCTGTGTAATTCCCGATTGGTGGCAGTAAACAAGGGTCAGACTTTTAGTTGTTTAGAAGTCGGGATTCTTGGAGCTGTCTTTGCACCTCAAAATACATTGGTCAAATGATGTTTGGATGTATATTTTTGTTTCACTAACTCATTCACCATATAATGAACTATATGGATTTTACTGGGTGGTCACTTGGTGGTGCTATTGTCTTCCTTTATGCTTCCTTCCATCCTTCATTATTTCTCAATCCAGACACAGCAACTCCACTGCAGTTCCCACAGTAAAAATGGAAACCAGGTTGTGATTTATATGTTTTCATCTCAATTTAAAACTGTAAGTAACAGTGGTTGTGTGAGGTTATGTGGTGATGGAATATTTTGTTTGTTTATGAGGAGTTGCATGATGCATCAAATCAATGCAATGCAACCATTCAACTGTATTTAAAGTTTAATCACTTTGAATCGGATCATAAGCTTCTGGGAATTTTACTCGAACATTTTTCCGACATGTGTGTTTTTGGAGTTAACCCACGTTCTGTCCCTTGTCTCTTGAACCCGGGGGCACATTTTAATTGTAATTCTAAATTGGTTTCCACTGATTACATCCTACTGTCGAACTGCCGTGTCTCTTGTGCTGCTCCTAAAATCACACTCTGAGCAGTTTGCATTTGCACCATAGTGTCAGCTACACCGGCACTATAGTTCAAACAGCAACTTTCTGCCACGTAATGTTATTGTGCAGCGGGGTTGTTGTACTTAATATCTAGTCATATATCTAAATATCTGCTTTAAATTAACACAGAGTTCAATTTAAATGCCATAAAATGTCTCAGTCACTCAATGTCACTCAATGTTAGCTCAGCATCATAATCAAATGTAGGACTATATGAAATGTGAATTGCAAATGTAAACATCCCATGTTGCCTTTTGAATGGAATATGTCCTTGTCTCATGTTGTGTGT
>OMKR01050153.1:2598-15672 GCA_900302355.1 Cyttopsis rosea | reverse complement strand
TTTGGAGTGGCCTAGTCAAAGTCCTGACCTGAATCCTATTGAGATGCTGTGGCATGACCTTAAAAAGGCGGTTCATGCTCGAAAACCCTCCAATGTGGCTGAATTACAACAATTCTGCAAAGATGAGTGGGCCAAAATTCCTCCACAGCGCTGTAAAAGACTCATTGCAAGTTATCGCAAACGCTTGATTGCAGTTGTTGCTGGTGGCCCAACCAGTTATTAGGTTTAGGGGGCAATCACTTTTTCACACAGGGCCATGTAGGTTTGGATTTTTTTTCTCCCTTAATAATAAAAACCTTCATTTAAAAACTGCATTTTGTGTTTACTTGTGTTGTCTTTGACTAATATTTAAATTTGTTTGATGATCTGAAACATTTAAGTGTGACAAACATGCAAAAAAATAAGAAATCAGGAAGGGGGCAAACACTTTTTCACACCACTGTACATATTATATTCCGAGGTTATAGACCAAGGTTACATACTGAGGAAATAGACTGAGGTTATATTCCGAGGTGACATATCAAGGTTATATGCCGAGGTTATTGACCGAGTTTATATACCGAGGTTATAGACAGAGATTAAAGGCCGAAGTTACATCCCAAGGTTATAGACCGAGGTTATAAACCAAGGTTACATATCGAGGTTGCATACAGAGGTTATAGACCGAGGTTATATACCAAGGTTATAGACCGAGTTTATATACAGAGATTATAGACCGAAATTAGAGACCGAGGTTAGACACCAAGGTTACATACCGAGGTTATAGACAGAGGTTATATACCGAGATTACATATCTAGGTTACATACCGAGGTTATAGACAGAGTTTACATACCGAGGTTATAAACCAGGGTTATACACAGAGGTTACATATCAATATACATATTATATTCCGAGGTTATAGACCAAGGTTACATACCAAGGAAATAGACTGAGGATATATTCCGAGGTGACATATCAAGGTTATATGCCGAGGTTACATACTGAGTTCATAGACTGAGGTTATACACTGAGGTTACATATCAAGGTTACATAGAGAGGAAATAGACTGAGGTATTATACCGAGATTATAGACCAAGGTTATAGACCAAGGTTATAGACTGAGGATATATACCAAGGTTATAGACCAAGGTTTTAGACAGAGGTTATATACTGAGATTATAGACCAAGGATATAGACCGAGGTTATAGACTGAGGTTACATACCAAGATTACATATTGAGTTTAAGTACAGAGGAAATAGACTGAGGTTATAGACCGAGGTTATAGGTTATAGACCAAGTTCATATACCGAGATTATAGACTGTGTTTTTATACCGAGATTTTAGACCAAGGTTATAGACCGGGGTTATATACCGAGGTTACATATCTAGATTACATACCGAGGTTATAGACCAGGGTTATATATGGAGGTTACATATCGATATACATATTATATTCCGAGGTTATAGACCGAGGTTACATACAGAGGTTATAGACTGAGGTTATATACCGAGGTTACATATCAAGGTTATATGCCGAGGTTATTGACCAAGTTTATGTACCGAGGTTATAGACCGAGGTTATAGACAGAGGTTAAAGGCCGAGGTTACATACCGAGATAATAGACTGAGGTTATATACCGAGGTTACATATCAAGGTTACATACCAAGTTTATAGGCCAAGGTTATATACCGAGGTTACATACCGAGGTTATAGACCAGGGTTATACACGAGGTTACATGTCGAGGTTACATACCGAGGAAATAGACTGAGGTTATATTCCGAGGTTATCGACCAAGGTTATATACCGAGGTTATAGACCGAGTTTATAGACTGAGGTTATATACCGAGGTTACATATCGAGGTTAAAGACCGAGTTTATATACTGAGATTATAGACCGAGGTTATAGACCGAGTTTACATACCGAGGTTATAGACCAGGGTAATATACAGAGGTTACATATCGATATACATATTATATTCCGAGGTTATAGACCAAGGTTACATACCGAGGAAATAGACTGAGGTTATATTCCGAGGTGACATATCGAGGTTATATGCTGAGGTTATTGACTGAGTTTGTAGACCGAGGTTATATACCGAGGTTACATATCGAGGTTACATACAGAGGTTATAGACCGAGGTTATATAATCAATCTATAACCTCTGTAGGTTATAGATTGAGGTTACAGACTGAGGTTACAGATTGAGGTTACAGACTGAGGTTGCAGACTGAGGTTACAGATTGAGGTTACAGACTGAGGTTGCAGACTGAGGTTACAGACTGAGGTTACAGATTGAGGTTACAGACTGAGGCTACAAACTGAGGTTATAGATTGAGGTTACAGGCTGAGGTTACAGACCCTAACCCTCCAGCAGCAAGGCAGTGTGTGGTGTCATTACAGGCATTGTGTACCACGCGCCACTGGTGGCGGCGATGACTTTGTTGTCATGTTGTGTTCTGTCCCCTTCTGGGTTAGGGTTAGGGTTAGGGTCATTTAGAGTTTATATCCGGGGTTAGGGTTAGTTAGGGATAGGGTTAGGTTAGGGTTAGGGGGGTTAGGGCGACACAGATCCATCACCTGGAACTGGTTCCCGGGTGCTGACAAAGTGAGGGCCGCCCACTGCTCCTGGCTGCCCCTGCAGGAAGGATGGGATAAATGCAGAGACTAAATCTCATCATTTCACCACTCCCTGCATGTGTGTGTTAAATGTATGACAAATAAATGATTAATTTTCTTCAAATATGTTCCAATCTGACCACGCTTGCCTCATCTACAGCAAGTAGAAACACACACGGATGGAGGCAGCACTTCGGGAAATGATTCATCGGATACGCCGCGACATCAGTTTGCCGACTGCATTTCACTACATGTAGACACGTGCGGCGTCAGTACAACTTCATTTGCTTTTGACTACCGGCCCCTCTGGCTAACATAACATCCGTTTTATTAGGGGTCCAGCCCCAATGTGATAGTGTGTCCGGTGCTCAGAAACCATCGAACCCACGGACACGATTGAATAAGATTCGTATTCAGAGATGTCCACACACGGCATGGGCCAAGTGTGTGTGTGCTTGTGCCGTTGCATCTAGGACAGAGTTGATCTGCAAGACCTGCAATTCTGCTCTTTATTCAAACTTGTGGCACACAAGATCATTGCACATCGCATTATATCCGTAGCCGTTATCCGTGAAAAACTGTCTTACCGGAGCAATGAAGGTGCCGGGGGGGACATCACCATCCGATACGGTATCTATGTGGAGGTTTGGCTGAATACACAGACTCTGTGAAGTCATATATCAGGGTCTGAAAAGACGGCTGTATTTTTAAAAACTTTTCCCTTATTGTTTCAATAAACAAACATAGGTCACATACACTGTGTGAATGTCATCTGCACATTCCAAGCATGTTACAAACCGACACCTTCCGAATATACCGATGACTTAGAAAAATGACACGCCCTGGTTCACAGCCAAATATATATATAACGGTTCTTTTGAATTTTAACTGTGATAAAACATTGGCCTCAGAATATACTGAAATTCCAGAGATCTATATTTCTACAGATATTTAAGTATATTTATCTGTATATTCCAGCATACATTTGTATTAATGGTAGTCTACAATAAATGTTATACTTCAGAGTCAAAGCCAGATCTGTTGTCATTATAACATAATGGTGTATTCCATTACTGATAATTAATTTGGTCATGTCTTCCTGAGATGTAGTTAGGTCTAAAAAATAATTACAATAAATTACAGAGTGAAAACAACATGTACCTGTTGTGTTTGTCTTATGAAATAATTGCAGTTTTGTTGCATCGTGGTAGAGTGGTAGAGTGGTGTCATGGTAGAGCGGTAGAGTAGTAAAGCAGTAGAGCGGTGTCGTGGTAGAGTGGGCGCTTTATGACATCATATTCCAACATGACACCCTCCACATATACTGCATATGTGGAGGGTATGGCTCTGGGGACTTTCATTGGGGTGCACTGCGCTGGAATCTGGACTCCATTGGTGTCAGTTGGTTGCTCTGGGTCGAGACCAGAGACAGCAACAGATGATGCTGCATTCATGGGAACTTGAAAAACTGTAATTTGTGTCGGTAGGAAGTGATGCTGCATTCATGGGAACTCAAAAAAATGTAATTTGTGTTGGTAGGAAGTGATGCTGCATTTCATGGGAACCTGGAAAACTGTAATTGGTGTCGGTAGGAAGTGATGCTGCATTCACAGGAACTCTGAGAACTGTAATTCGTGTCGATAGTCCCAAGGTCTGTCTGTTATCTTGGCGCTTGGCCACTGCATGATACCGGCTCAATTCCAGCAGGAGAACGAATCGCTGCGACTAAACTGGACCCTGTGCATTGCTGCCTGCAGCTATATTTATTATTATTTCAGTGAGTAATTTAAAAGTAGTGTAATAAACGTATTACCTTACACAGAAAGTAATATTGTAATGTAACTTATTACTTTCAAATGAAAGTAACAAGTAATATGTACACTGAACAATAATATAAACGCAACACTTTTGTTTTTGCTCCAATTTTGCATGAGTTGAAGTAAATAATCCAGGGTTTTTTCGAGGCTCAAATATGTCTTTCAAATTTGGCCCAAAAAACATTTATTTTGTTAAATTTTGTTAAATTAGATTATTTAATAATCCACCTACTGGACAGGTGTGGCATGTCAAGATGCTGATTAAACTACATGATCAGTGCACAGGTGTTCCTCATGAAGAACAAGTGCCGTTTTATCACACAACACAATGCCACAGATGTGGCAAGTTTTGAGGCAGTGTGCAGTTGGCATGCTGGCTGCAGGAATGTCCACCAGAGCTGTTGCCCGTGAATTGAATGTTCATTTTACTACCATAAGCCGTCTCCGATGTCGTTTCCGAGAATTTGGCGGTACATCCGACCAGCCTCATGACTACAGACCACGTGGAACCGCGCCGGCCCGGGACCTCCACATCCAGCTTCTTCGTTTACAAGATTGTCTGAGTGAGACCAGCCACCTGGACAGGTGATGCAACAGTCGGTTTGCAAAACTGAAGAATTTCTGCACAGACTGTCAGAAACTGTCTTAGGGAAGCTGATCTGCGTGCTTGTCGTCCTCACTGGGATCTTGACCTGACTGCGGTTCGTCGTTGTAACCGACTTGAGTGGGCAAATGCTCACCTTTAATGGTGTCTGGCACTTTGGAGAAGCGTTCTCTTCACGGATGAATCCCGGTTCTCGCTGTACCGGGCAGATGGCAGACAGCGTGTATGGCATTGTGTGAGTGAGCGGTTTGCTGATGAACAGAGTACCCCATGGTGGTGGTGGGGTTATGGTATGGGCAGGCATAAACTATAGACATTGAACACAGGTGCATGTTTGAGCACATTGAGCATGTTTGGGATGCTCTGGATCGGCGTGTACGACAGCGTGTTCCAATTCCTGCCGATATCCAGCAACTTGGCACAGCCATTAAAGAGGAGTGGACCTGGCTGGTTTTCTGCCCCCCCTGCCAAGAAAATGCTGTAAGGCTAAAAAATCTGTAGCCCTAGTCATGTGAAATCTATAGTTCAGTGCCTATTTCAGTGCCTAGTTCAGTGCCACCTTGGCACGGTGGCTCAGTGGTTAACACTGCTGCCTCACAGCAAGAAGGTCCTGGGTTCGATTCCCGCCTGGGGCACTGTTGGCACCGTTCTCCGGTGGGTTATCTCCCGATCAGGGGCCTTTCTGTGTGGAGTTTGCACGTTCTCCCCGTGTTCGCATTGGGTCTCCTCCAACATAAGGACCCCGACTAAAAACGTGCAGAACACTTCCTGTCCTGTCCCTGACCACGGCATGGATCCACCACCTGGAATTGGTCCCCGGGCGCCGACGAAGTGAGGGCTGCCCACTGCTCCTGGAGGAAGGACGGCTGGGATGGGAATAATGCAGAGACTGTATTTCATCATTTCACCATTCCTGCATGTGTGTGTTCGGGTCGTCTCCACCCTCTGCATGCGTGTGGTAAAATTGTATGACAATAGATGATTCTTAATTCTTCTTCTCTTAATTCATTGACCTTTGGATCGTACGTCAACGTCGCCTCCATATTGGACCGGGCAAGACTTTTTTTCCAAAACCTTTTATCGACTTTTCGAATATAAAAACGACTCATTGAAATCGATTGAGAAATGTAAACGTTATAGTGCTTTTTTATCCAGAAAAACCGCAGCTCCCCCGTTGACTTGTATTTGTTTAGCCGGTCTTGCCCTCTCCAATACGACGGCGACATTGAAATATCGCAGCAACAGGCCGAAGCAGTCAATGCAGCGTCTATGTCTATATGATTGCGACCAAAATAAATAAAATTTAACTAAAGTCGTGACAATTTCAATTGACCTCTTCAGTGAACAAGCTTCTTTCTTCTCTCTTATTTCCAAAGTGGTGTTGATCATTTCCATGGAGCGCCCTGAGGAAAACGTAAAGTGATCCGCTTGTCTTTGTTACTTTCATCCATGCTGTTTTTAATATTAAAAAAAATATTTAAACGACGATGCATTTTAGCAACCGAGAGCCGTTGCATTGTATATCGCCCCGCTATCCTTATCTCAGTCATTCACATTCTGCCACTGTAGCAAAATTTGTTCCAACAATCCTACACAGAGAAACACAATGTGCGCATTGAGTTCTATGGCGCTCGCTGCATAATTGGGGAAATCGCGGGACTGACTTCATGACCTTTATGTTTTTATATGAAGTTATCCCTGCACCCAAACCAAGTCAAAATATCAGAACGACTTTCTCAACTAGGGTTTGCTCATGAGAAATTTTCACCTCGTAATCAAACAGCCACTCGGGGCCTTTCTATAAAGAGGTCAAAGCCGTAATTTGATTGAAGGAGAATGTCGGTTACAATGTTTGACACTAGGAAGAATGGATTCAGGAAGAAAGGTTTTTTTTTGTCACAGCTGTTGTGGGTTCTGAAGTGCAGAATTCACTCAGAGCAGAATCCCATATAAGTAATGGATAATGTGCAGCCAGCCCGCCATTATCACAAAATAACCCCTAAAAGGGTTATTACATGAAGGGGCTTGTTTTGACTGGCTGGCTGCACATTACAAGACGCAATATCAATTTGAAATGATTTTGTAATTTGTATGCTCATGATGCTCGTATGTTTATAATTAGGCTGTTTTTTAAATTAAAAACGTCGATAAAATAAGGAACACGCCATTTTGTGTTTCTCCAACCGGGAAAATTCTTTATTTTAAGGATGGCAAGATTATTTACGTAATTTTTTCGAGGGGTAATTTATTTTGATAAGTAAACAGTTTTAATAAGTAAACGATTTTAATTTTTAAAAAAGTCCACACGGCACCATCTATCTATCTAATGTATATTAAATATGGAAAGGGAGAGAAGTTTGAAATGTTTGGTGCCCACAACAGCCAGTGGATTTTGAGCCGACACGCCCACAAATTGTTTTTGCTTCTTTATTGAATCACAAACACAAACATGGCTCACACACACCGACACGCCCACAAATGCCAGGTGCACAGAAGCCCTGTCGCCGGCGGTGTGACCAGACAGTGACGAGACAAGAGCTGCTTGGCTTAACGCTGCAGCCCTGTCGCCGGCGGTGTGATCGTACCATTAGCTTCCGCTTAGAAAAATGGTCCACAACAACGTAGCCAACACTGCAACAACATAGCAAATTATTCGCCCGACAAACTTTGCCCTACATATAAGTCAAAGTCAAAGTCAAAGTGTTTTATTTGTCAAATGTACAGTACAACACAAGGTCATTCTGGACAATGAAATTCTTATGGCAAGGCAAGCAACAGCAGTAAGAAGTACAAGTATGACTAAGCTATTTATTGTTATACTGTTTATTGTTACTTCAAGTCTGCCATTGTAGTTTCTATGTAGCGTCCTAAGATGGCGGCACTAGCTAGAGTTAGCATTAGCATGTAGGTGTGACACTGGGTGTTTGAAAATACCTTTTGAATTCAGTGAAAGCTAAGGTCTCAAAAACATAGTACAATTACTTTGTGACTTACCTGTATTATTCTGTTATTAGGTCTTTTACTGGGATGTGTGGTTATTTTATTCCTGCTAAGCACAGCATTGTCAGCAGATGGCACTCTATGCATTATACTAGGGCATCAGTAGCTAACTCCAGTAGAGTAGAAGAAGTCGTCAGTATGAGACCAGTGAGTTCAAGTATGTACGTACGAGCGCTTCTGACCTAAATTGGATTTTCATATTCCCAAAAGGAAAACTGACTATAAACAGAACAGTTGAATGATTGAACAGAGTTATATGTTTTAGAGATTTATGTTTGGTAGGAAACTGAAGTATGGCTGAATTGAGAGTGTTTATAACAAAGTAATTTAGTAGTGTGCCAGTGTCAAGCAGGATGGAGAGCTAATGGTTACATGGATTGGTATGCTAATGCCCATCATAGCTAGTGCACTAATGTTACAGTCTATGTTATTCCTATGCTATCCCTTCAAAGTCATTGGGTCAAAAAGGTGTTTTAAGGTGTGATGTTTTTAAAATGAGACAATATTCACTGTTGATGATTTATTGTCATTCCTGTGAGTACACTGAGAAAGGGAATTAGTGACTGATGGTATAGAATACTGTTAAGTTAGATGATTTTAATTCATATAAGCATAATTCATAGAGGTTTAAAAGTGGTAATAAGACAAGACAAGGTCGTACTATTTACATACTAGAGAAATGACAAATACTTTGTAGAAAAATAGTAATATACACATACACATCTACACACATGCACACACACGCACAGTAGAACAGGGCTCTATTATATTCTTTATCAAGGTGGCCTTGAAGAACCCTAGACAAGTGCCCAGTTGCTTCTCTCTTATCTTTCGTAGCTACAACTCTACTCGTTGTCTGTATTCTGCGCTCATTTTCATGAAGCTGAGACTGCTGTGCATTGTTATATTCAACTTCTGTTCATTAAACAATTGTGAGTGTATCTGTTTGGAGTCAACTGTTTGGAATAACCGTCAACTTACCTGGTGTTTTCATGTAACCTAAGGTTGTCCATTGCTTACCTATACCTGAAAGGAAAGTAATTCTACAGCTGAACCATTGCTTAAACTTAAACATAAACTTACCTGTTACTTACCTGTAATAGAAAAAAGATTTGATTGAACACTTACCTTGGATATCCAGGAGAGAAAACCTGTGAAAAGAGAATTCTGATTATTATAGATAGTAATGTGTATTCATGGCATTTTGTATGAGTTGTCAATGGCATTAAATGTTTGTTATTATTAGTTATATGTGGTTCTGGTGTAAAAGAATAGGGTAGTAAGTAGAAAGTAGCTAACGCCTGTAGAGTTGAAGAGCTCGTCAGTACGATGAGTGAGTTCAGTAGTAGAGTTCAAAACCCCTCCACAAGGAAGTGAAAGAATACCATCCCGGTCACCATATTCCTCACCAGTTGTCTGTGTGTGAAAGAAGGACAGCAGCTTATGGCTGTGCTACGGCTACAGATAATTGAATCGAAAGTCAGTCCCCGACACCCCATCCCCAGGATACAGGACATGCTGAATGCACTGAGTGGGAGCTCATGGTTCTCTGTGTTGGATCAGGGCAAGGCCTATCACCAGAAATTCCTTGATGAAAAGAGCCAGCTGCTGGCAGCATTTATAACTCCTTGAGGCCTCTACTACCCTTTGGCTTGAGCTCTGTCCCAGCAGAATTCCAAAGGAGCATGGAACACTGTCTAGCTGGATAGAGGGACACCATTTTTCCATACTTAGATGACAGCTTAGTGCGAAGACCATCTCGAACATGTTTGTGTGGTGCTCCAGCGGTGCAGAGTGCTGTTCCTTGGGAAGATGGTGACAGAGGAAGGGTACGCGATGGACCTGGCAGAAACTGCTCCAGTGAAGGCCTTAAAAGAGAGAACACCCGCCACGGTCGGTGACCTGCGTGAGATGTTGTGGTTCCTGTCTTACTGCCCAGCCGCTGTATGAGTTATTGACCATTGACTCGAGCCCCGATGATGCCGACCCACACCACCTATCCATTTGAAATGGTATCCATAGACTTTCTACACTTGGACAAGATATGATACGAGTACATATTTGTAGTCATGGATCATTTCGCCGATAAGATCTTCGATGACTACGCACTGAAATTCAGATTCCCAAGCAAGCTGCATCACGATATGGGCAAGCAATTTGAGAACAAACTGCTCGCAAGACTGAAAGATCTCTCAGGCATCCGTGGATCACACAAAACGCCCTACCACCCACAAGGGAATTGGCAGGTAAAGCGATTCAACCGAACCAGAAAGTGGTAAAGGAAGGAATTGAGTCATCCACAGAAACCTCCTTCTGCCCTGTGAACACTGTCTCACCCCTGGAGAGACAGGTGGACTTAACTTGTCAGCCAAAGAACAGCCACATCACACCCCCAAGAATAAGACTTGGGCACAAAGAAAAGAGCAGCAGCAACCAGACCCAGACAGCGACTCAGAGGAAGAGTACACAGTCACCTACCAACCAGCCACCTACCAGGACACCAACAGGGGAGACCAACGAGAGCAATCATCGTTGAGTCTACAATGTGAGGATGTGCCACTACAGTGTTAGAATAGGATGTGCCACTACAATGTCAGTCACAAAAGGATGTGCCACTACAATATCAGTCAGAAGAGGATTTGCCACAACAGCTTCAAAGACCTGTACTCATCTCATTCAGTCATGACAGTGAGGAGGCAGACATCTGACTCAGACAAGGACTTGCCACAGCTGGTAAGACAACAACCACAGACACTGAGACAGTGACCTGTTGTATTGAGTTATGACACGTTAGGCCAGCCATCCTTGGTACAGAGTGTAAGGTAACAGAGACTCAGGTTACAGAGATGACCTTTTGGAGTCCCCCCCCCCAATTTCTGAATTCAGTGAAAGCCAAGGTCTTAAAATCCCCTCCCCAATGTGTGACCTCTGCCCTGATGGACACATAGGTTCTTTTATGCATATGTATTTGGGGTGTAGTGATGTGACGGATTTTTGGAATCCGCCACATCACTACACTGTCAGATATTTCGGGAACTGCAATACCATGTTCACCCACAGCCATGCTCTTAAATGATTTCCAGTTATCATATCCTCGGAAATGTGTACTGTTTGCAGGCCTGACCAGCAGATGCTGCCTCTCCACTGGCAACCTCCTCACACACTTACACCTTTCTTTATGTGATTGTCATAGAGCTCTCAGTGGCTAGAATGCATGGTGCAAGTGTGAGAACTGCTACACAATGGGCTGATGCACACGATAAGGTAAAGGAGCTACTAAAATGAGGGCGATGTCTATGCTCTCTATGTCTATGTCTGTTTGATGCAAGTATGACGATGTAACACCTCCAACTTATCCTGAGATCTGGAGGTGTGTGTGGGGGGGGTAAATTGTTTACAAATATTGTTATATACACTGAACAAAAATATAAATGCAACACTTTTGTTTTTGCTCCAAATTTGCATGAGTTTAAGTAAATAATCCAGGATTTTTTCTAGGCTCAGAAAGACCTTATGTCTTTCAAATTTGGCCAAAAAAAACTTGATGAATTTGATAATCCATCTACTGGGCAGGTGTGGCATGTCAAGACGCTGATTAAACTGAATGATCAGTGCACATGTGTTCCTTATGAAGGGGACAATAAAAGGCCACTCTAACATGTGCAGTTTTATCTTGAAAAAATACATTTTATTAGGCACTGAACTATGGATTTCACATGACTAGGGCGACATGTATTTTTTGGGGGGGTGGCGGCAGAAAACCAGTCAGTATCTGGTGTGAGCATCATTTGCCTCATGCAGTGTGACACATCGCATTCGCATAGAGTTGATGGGGTTGTTGATTGTGGCCTGTGGAATGTTGGTCCACTCCTCTTCAATGGCTGTGCCAAGTCACTGGATATTGGCAGGAATTGGAACACGCTGTCGTACACGCCGATCCAGGGCATCCAAATTTGCTGAATGTTGACACGCTCATTGTCCGTAGTTTATGCCTGCCCATATCATAACCCCACCGCCACCATGGCACTCTGTTCACAACATTGACATCAGCAAACCACTCATCCACACGACAGCATACACCCTGTCACTGCCCAGTACAGTGAGAACTGGGATTCATCCGTGAAGAGAACACTTCTCCAAAGTGCCAGACGCCATCGAAGGTGAGCATTTGCCCACTCAAGTCGGTTACGACGATGAACTGCAGTCAGGTCAAGACCCCGGTGAAGACAAAGTTTACCATGCAGATGAGCTTCCCTGAGACGGTTTCTGACAGTTTGTGCAGAAATTCTTCGGTTTTGCAAACTTCATCAGCTGTCCGCTGGTCTCAGACGATCTCGCAGGTGAAGAAGCCGGATGTGGAGGTCCTGGCCTGGCATGGTTACACGTGGTCTGTGGTTGTGAGGCCAGTTGGATGTACTGCCAAATTCTCGGAAACGACATTGGAGACGGCTTATGGTAGTGAAATGAACATTAAATTCACGGGCAACAGCTCCGGTGGGCATTCCTGCAGTCAGCATGCCAACTGCACGCTCCTCCAAAACTTGCGACATCTGTGGCATTGTGTTGTGTGATAAAACTGGACATGTTAGTGGCCTTTTATTGTCCCCTTCATAAGGAACTGTGCACTGATCATGCAGTTTAATCAGCGTCTTGACATGCCACACCTGTCCAGTAGATGGATTATCAAATAATCAAATAAAATAAAATTTAACAAAATATGTTTTAATCGGCACAGTGGCACCGTGCTTGCACTGCTGCCTCACAGCAAGAAGGTCCTGGGTTTGGGTTCTTTCTGTGTGGAGTTTGCACTTTCTCCTCGTGTTCACATGGGTCTCCTCCAACATAAGGACCCCAACTAAAAACGTTTGTGTCCTGTCCCTGACCACGACATGGATCCACCGCCTGGAATTGGTCCCCGGGGGCCGGCGAAGTGAGGGCCGCCCACTGCTCCTGGAGGAAAGGACGGCTAGGATGGGATAGATGCAGAGACTATATCTCATCGTCACCACTCCCTGTGTGTGTGTGTGTGTGTGTGTGTTTGTGTCTGTGTGTT
>OMKR01050149.1:0-17316 GCA_900302355.1 Cyttopsis rosea | reverse complement strand
AGGGTAATGGTCCTCTCAGCTACTCCCGCTTCGCTCTCCGCCACACACTGGTACTCTCCTGCATCTGCAGCCTGAGAGAATAGCCGCCAGTGAGAGTTGGGTTAATTGCAAGCGTTCCCCTCATTAGCCTAAAATGTCCCTCAAAGGTAAAAATAATAAAGACAATATGCAGATTTGCACAGCAGCTTAATACTGAAGCGCTGACATTTTCCACGGGCAGAATTGGGGGGTGTATTGCATCAAATTGCTTGTCGTGACAGAGATTACGAGGCTATGGAGGGTGAATTTAAAAATTTGAAGAAAAAAAAAGCATTTTCTCTGGGCTCGGAGAGTCATCCGTCTGTCTCAGCTGCAGGGCGTGCAATTACAGCAGCGGCTGAGAGACTTAACAAGGTTACTGAGTTAAAGGGAAGGGGCCAGGAGCCTGGGAACATCCTGCTCCCCGCTCTCCTCCTCCCTTCTGCTGCTAATGCTGTTAGTCGCGCGGACTGGACCGCCTCCAATGTGATTTAGGTGGGTTGGGGTAGGGTGGGGGCGCTCGTGGGGCCATCACACACATCCTAATACCCAAGGTGACTACAGATGAAGCCCAAACAGGCCTCCATGCATATTTGAATTACCCCTTTTTTTCCTGCGTATTTTGTTTTTCTGAGCCTTTTCTAAATTTAGACGGGCCAAATTGGCAGAAATCTCTCTGCTCCGCAGATGTTAGGCCAGCTGCAGAGCTCAGGTATAAAGAGGGACTTTGTGAGGGCTGTGCTTACTGTGACGCTGTAGATAACCAAGGAGCCGTTGTGGAGACTTTGCAGTCTGAGGGATCGGAGGAGGGGTCTCCCGTCCCGCAGCCAGCGCAGGACCGGACTGGGATCTCCGTGGACCGGGCAGTCCAGCATGGCGGTGCCACCCTGGACCACCATCTGAGACATGTGGGCCTCACCCTTCAACACCGGAGGCTCTGGAGAGATACCCCGTCACATACAGTAGGTTTAAAATGACATAGTGCACCAGAAGGTTGTAAGAATTACAGAAATGATCGCTCACCTCTGACACGGACGAAGGAGAGGGCTCGGATGGAGCCCACGCTGTTCTCCGCAATGCAGACGTAGGTCCCCGCATCGCTGGTGGTCACGTTCTCAATGACCACAGAGCTCCTGTCGGCCTCATCTACCGTGACACCTGAGAGACAAACCAGTCTGATCAATAAGGTCACAAACTGTATGAATTTGACTCAAGACTGAAAAGATCCTTATTATCATGGAGAGTTCAACTTAAAGCTGGGGTAGGCAGTTTTCTTTGGTGTCATTGGGCAAAAATTCCATAATAACCTTTCAGCGTATTGTAATTCAAGTGGTCTGAGAGAAAACTAGACTTCTGCTCTCCTCTTGCCTCTGTTTTAAGGCTTTAGAAGATCTTGCCCGTGACGGGACACTTTGGCCAATCACAGGTCATTTCAGAGAGAGGGCATTCCTATTGGCTGCTCTACAAATGCAGATGTGCGTGCACGTGCACAGTTCCCATTGCGCACGGTGCCAGTGCTTGTTTCGTTCCAAACGGAGTCCAACAAAATAACCTAGATCTAAAAAACCCTCACAGGCTCTTCACACACAGGAACGCAGCACGCTGGCGCCATTACTTTACCAGAAAACTGCCCCAACTTTAATGTTCTTAAAGACCTTTCTCAGACAAATTTTAACAAAATGTAATACATATTTTTGGACAAATTATCTCTCATGACTTAGGTTCAACCGTGGGGTTTTATAACATCAGATATGATGACTCTGATGCAGGAGGGCTTAAGGATTTGACTAATTTTGACATGAAGAAATATATGGATAAATAAACTAACTTGTAACTAACTAGCACCTGTGGACCTGTGGATTATGACCAAAGGAGAATGTTCAAATATATTCTCACATGGACTCACAAAGTTAGAAAAAAAGCAGCATTAAAGTATCACAGGACTTTGATGGATCTGAGACTGCTTGTCGTTTAACACGTATTACGATGTCAATCAACAAGTGTCTGACGTAACGCGGTGGATCCTGATCCTGTCCTGTACCTGGGAAGGGACTGTTGTTGGCAGTCCAGGAGATGACGGGCGTCGGCGTTCCCTGAGCCTGGCAGGACAAGGCCAGACTCTGACCTCTGTTGAGGGTCATATCTCCCGGCAGCTCCTTGAAGACGGGCCTCATGTTGACGGACAGGAGGACGTTCTGTCGGACAGAGCCCGCCGTGTTTGTGGCCACGCAGGTAAACACACCTCCGTCCCCTGGCTGAAAGACAGAGAAAGTCTTCATTTCTACGCTCACATGTATGGACAGTCAATCTGCATTCAATCGTAACTATGGTGGTATCTGACCTCTGCCCTCTCGATGATCAGCTCCCCTGAGCGCAGGACTGTGAATTTGCCTGGCAGGTTTGGGACGATGGCACCGTCCTTCTCCCATGTGATTCTGGGTTCTGGTGAACCCTGAGCAGCGCAAGGTAACAAAGCCTGGAATCCCTGGATGACTGACAGCTCCGGTTGGCCAGCAGGGATCATGGGGGGGACTGAAAAGTTCATGATTGGTTGATCAATTGAAGTACATACGTACCGACAGACAGAAAGGCAGATAGACAGGTACACACACACACACACATACCTTGAATAACAAGCCTCATGTCATGACTGGCTCTGCCGGCGAGGTTTTTGGCAGTGCAGGTGTACAGGCCTGCATCGCTGCGCTGTGTAGCCGTAATCGTCAGGGTGCCATTGGCAAAGATACGTATGTGTGCGCCCTCGACAAGAGGCCTCCTCTCCTTGTGCCAGGTGACTTCGGGCTGGGGCTGCCCGTCGGCGGCGCACTCCAAACTGACCGGCTGGCCCAGTACAGCTGTGTGCTCCACACGAGGCATGTTGATCACCGGCGGAACTAGAGCCATATGGCAAGACAGAGAGAATTTATTCAGAAATGTCAGATACAATTTATAGCCCGCATTGCATTCACTACATGAACATAGAATCATGCATGTATTGCTTGTTTCCTGTCCAACCTGTCAAACTGCAGGGTCACTCCTAGAGTAGGATTGGGTTGCCAATCTCGCTGAGCCCCGACACTTTACCGAGCCCCGACACTATACTTCACTTTTGTTTTTGAATTCTGTCAGTTATAGTGAAACTCCATGTTACCTTGAAGGACTAGCTTGGTCCTGCCCACGGCGGTGCCGGCCTCATTCTGTGCCAGGCACTGATAGGTACCGGCGTCACCCAGGGTGACACGAGAGAACTTCAGAGCTCCGTTTGAGAGCACGGCCAGTCGGTGTCCTGTGTTGAGAGAGCAACTTTAAAGTCCACAGGAACAACACGATGTGATGTGTTTGTAGAAACAAGTGAAACATTTGATGCCATGTGTGTAACAATTGCCTCATCGGCTTTACAGTACCTGCTGCAATGGGAACTCCCTCTCTCTGCCATGTGATGGATGGCCTGGGGAAGCCATGGACCTCACAGGGCAAAACAGTGCCGTGATGTAAAACCACCTGCACTTCCTCCGCCATCGGCCTTATCTCTGGGGGCTCTGTGTGAAAGAAAAAAGAAAAAATGTATATATTTACTTGAATAACCATAACCCTTTACGAAAACACCTGGTTTATTCCCTGTATGATTCCTACGAAGCCCTACCTTGCACAGTAAGAGAGATGTGCTTGTGAGCCACCCCCGCTGGATTACGGGCGGAGCAGGTGTACCTTCCAGCGTGACTGGGAATAGCAGCAGTTATCTCCAGCACACCTAAATAACAGCACAAATAGATGACCGTCATCTATTTTGCACCCTTGGCCCCAAATGAGAGCGCGGCAGTTTACGGGGAAATGCGTCCTACCGGTGGGCAGGACGCGGTAACTCCCTCCTCTAGAGCTCAGCTTGGCTCCACCCTTGGTCCAAGTGATAGCCGGCCGGGGGCGTCCCTGCACGTGGCAGGGCAGCACGACGGGGGACATTTTCACAGCAGTGACCGCGGTGACGTCGTCTTCAATAGAGGGCGGGACTAACAGATATGAAGGGAAATAACTTTAAATAACTACTTTTTAAATTATTAAACTCCGGCTTTTAAGTATCATACTAAAATACCACACGGTACCTTGAAGGATGACCTCAATGACCCTGCGCTCCTCTCCTACTTCATTGATGGCCGTGCACTCAAAGTAGCCCTCGTCCTCGTTGGACGGAGAGGAGAGAACCAGAGACCCAGAGGAGAGTAACCTTGACACAAAAAGGAGACATTTTCAGCCTTTAAGGCCATATGGCGTGTGTACCGTGCATCTATTTGAAAGAAATGCAATCGCACGCCACAGGGGAAGCCACAGGGGAGGCCACAGGGGAAGCCACAGGGGAAGCCACAGGGGAAGCCACAGTTCACCTGTATGCCCCAGGCTGCTGGTTGATGTCGAGCGGGCTGCCATTCCTCTTCCAGGTTACTTTCGGGGCAGGTATGCCCATGGTCTCACAGCTCAGCACGGCTCTAACCGTTGTGGTTACGGTCACATTAAACGGCCCTGGACTGATGGAAGGACCCACTGATGGGAGGAGACACAGACTTGGACGAGGATGGAAACAAAACCATCCAAAATGTATACCTAGAATTATACCTAAACATACCCAACATACAGTAGTGCACACAAATACAACACTGTTGAAGTCTTTATTTCTGAGAGTTGTATTCACCGAACACCCGGAGGTCCATTCCCCTGTGGTCCGAGCCGGCCTGGTTGGACACGGTGCAGTAGTAGCGTCCGGCGTCAGTCAGCTGAACCGCCCGAACACGCAGTGAGCCCTCGGCCAGCATGGAGTACCTTTAACAGGAAACAAAATGGTAAACGCCAGCTTCCTCCATGGATTATCAACTCTGCTTTGACAGGTATGAATCCTCAGATTCTTGGGATAAACAGATACCAATATACAGTAGGTGTCAGCCTGATGCCTGATGAAAAAGCTGTGATGGTTCCTCTTTTCCAGATTTAATAAAGTAATGGTCTAAAGTTTCTGTAAGGAAGGTTTTTCTTTTTTTAATCAATGAATAGGTCTAAAGTACGACATTTTGGATGACACTTGGGTGTGAGACTAAAGTAAAAAGCACAAAACTGTCACCTACTTATTGTTATCTTGAATTAAGGGGAAGCCGTCTTTCCTCCACATGACCGTCAGAGAAACGTCCCCTTCCACCTCACACGGTAAAACGGCATCTTTACCGACGTGCGCCGTCACCACTGAACCGCTCTCCTTTATGACCGGTGGCACTAGAGGCGTGAAAAGTGGAAATAGTCTGTTTAGTTTTAGTGAAACTGTTTAATCGGTCGTTCATTTCTGGTATTTTACGGGAACGCACAGAGGATCTCCACGGTGAAAAAGAGGCTGGTGCTTCCGGCCATGTTTGTGACCACGCAGCTGTAGTATCCGCCGTCCTCGGGCCTGACGTCCTGGATCTCCAGGTACTGACCCCCCGCCAGCCGCTGGACACGGCCCGCCAGCTGGAGGAACGGGGGGGAAGAAAAAGAGTCAAATAAATCCATCATTCTACTCATCTTTCTTTTTTTCTGTCCCCCTCCTTCCCACAAGCTCCAAATGTAATACCTGCAGTTTGACGTCGTCCTTGTACCACTCTATTTTGGGAGGCGGGTCGCTGTCAGCCAGGCACTCCAAGGTCAGGTGTCCCTTGGAAGGCACTGTCACCGTCCTCACGTCACTGGATCCCAGGAGAGTCGGCGGGGCTGGAACAGAGCGAGAGCAGCGCTGGTTGAGGTCATCCTGTAGCTTCCTTCAGAGCTGTCACGATTATTACATAATCTGAGCTGACGCCAATCGTTTTGCAAAATGTAACCCTGTTAGAAATAGTTGGGTTGAGGCAAATTAACTACGCTCTACTCTCTCAAATTTTTATATAAAATGTCATATTGATAGAAAGCTACTCTGTTATAATCTCATACTATTATAGCACCATAAAATGAACATAAAAGACATTTAAATCATTAATCGTTAAAATGACAATTTATTGTCCACTCTACTGTCATGATCGTGACAGCCCTATTAACGTCCACATTAACTTCCTGTGTTGTTTTTCCACACAAAACATGTTTCCATGCTTTCCTGTGTGGATTGGGTTTTTATTTTGTAAAACTGCATCCAGGCGGAAAATAACAACAACAACAATAACAGGGAAGAAGCAGGATCAGTGGACTGAGTGGAGGAGGACAAGGAGACTCAAAGCTCTTCTTATATCACCGGACACCGAACCAGAACAGAGCGTGTCACCTTGGACTCGGACCCAGTGGTTCTTCCCATCCTCTCCGGCCGGGCTGCTGGCCAGACAGGTGTAAAGACCTCCATCCTCCTCCTGAAAAAAAACACAACACCAATCATCCTGAGTGCTTCTTCAGAGCGGCGCCATCAGAGGTATTAAAGAGCTTCAACCGTAGATGTAAGAATGAGCGTTTTGGAACATTCCTGACCATCAAATCAACTTAATACATTTCACTTTGTCACATTGACCCCCTTAGAGCTTGGAAATATCATTGCGTTTTGAGGCTGACCGACCTGGACTTTGCTTATCCTGATGAAGCGTCCGTCCTCCTGCACGACGTCCGTTACCCCCATGGGGCGCCCGTCCTTAAGCCAACTGAGGGTCGGAGGCGGGACCCCCGCGGCCGAGCACTCCAGCTCCAGGGCGCTGTCAACAGCGACGGTCAGCTCATCTGGGGAGCCGGGGCTGGATATCTTCGGGGGCTCTGTGTGAAAGTACAATAAATCACTAGCTGTATTATTACGTCCACTTCCGCTAGAAGGTGACCCCCCCCTGAGCAGCAACCGTCAGAACGCGTCTTGTGATGTTTACCGAGCACGGTGAGGTTGAAGCTCTTGGTGCTGCTGCCGGCCTGGTTGCTGGCCACGCAGCTGTAGAGCCCCGCGTCCTGGGGGGCGACGTCGGGCAGCTGCAGCCGCGTCTCCTGGCCGTCCAGCAGCAGGTTGCGGTGCAGGGACAGCGGCTGTCCGTCCTTCATCCAGGTCAGAGTGGGAGGGGGCACGCCGCGCGCCTCGCACGTCAGGGTCACCAGGGAGCCCTGGACCACCGTGACGGGCTCCACGGGCTCCACGTGGTCCACACCAGGGGGCACTGTGGGACGACGCAGAGTTCATCATTCCCTTCTCCATCTCTCTCCTTTAGATCAGGGCCATGACATAATAAGAACGTGTCTGTTTTTAATCCAGTCTAGATTGGGATCCAAAGGGAGGACCGTTCAGAGCGGATCAAGGCCAGTTCTGGTCCTTTTCCGCACCAGATCCCTTCTGCAAATCTGCACCGGTTTTGGACGCCTGTGCAGACTGAATCCGGGCCAGATAAGAACCAGTGTCTGTTTGCTATGAAGGTCATTATCTTTTATGAGGAGAAAGTCCAGTTTCCTAAAGTGTTTTTCCTTTTAATTTTGATTCATGACAGACTCAAGGTTCCTAAAGTTAAAAGGACCGTAAAATGAATTTCTCACTTTGGAACAAAAGTGGACATAAAATAAGAAAGTGATATTTTATGAGAAGGAGGTTAAGTGCGATGGTACCTTGGACCTGGACATCATAGCTCAGTTCTGCGAGACCAGCTCGGCTGCGTGCCACGCACGTATAAACTCCAGAGTCGGACAGCTGGACAGGAGAAATCCTAAAGACAAGAAAAAAGCACTCAATGTCTATTCGGCAATTTAGAGACACTATATAATGAGCAAACAACTTGACAATTGACAGTGACAATATTTAAAAAAAATCGAAACTGACCTGAGTAGAGAGTCCCCGGAGAGGAGGCGTGTTCGGGGGGAGAGCAGCAGGGGGTGTCCGTTCTTCAGCCAGTTGATCTGGGGTGGGGGGTTTCCAGCCGCGTGACACTCCAGGGTCACGACGCTGTCCTGTGTGGTCTGCACCTCTTTGGGGATCGCGGTCTCCCCGGAGATGGTAGGAGGTACTGTGGGCAACATAGGAAAATCAAATCAAATCAAATTAAACCAAATTACGAAGAGGAAGCGATTCAATATGGAATTGTATTACAAAGAACTGACCGAGTACGAAAAGAGTGTAGATCTTGCTCTCCTGGCCGGCAGGACTGACGGCCAGGCAGGTGTATGTTCCGGAATCCTCCGGACTCAGACGCAGCAAGGTCAACGCGCTGCCGTCAGGGGTCACGCTGTCAAACGATAAAATACACTCACGTGCCTCAGCTTGAGACTTCGACCATGTGGCTCTGCGCTTTCACCAGCAGGAAACAAAAACATGGAAACAGAATGGAGACAGACTTACTCTATGTACTGAGTTTCTGATCCCTCCAGTGTCACTCCGTTCTTCAGCCAGCTGAGTTGGGGAGTCGGGCTCCCAGTTGCCCTGCACTCCAGGGTCAGCGCTTCACCCGCTGGGGCGCTCAGGTCAGACGAATGGCCTGACTCCAGGATGGTGGGCGGCACTAACAAGACAATCGAATGAATGGCAATCAAATCCCTGCGGAGGCATTTGCAGATCATACTGCTCCAAGCAGTAATAGCTTGTGTTTACCCTGCACTGTGAGAGTGTAGTCTTTCTGCATCTCCCCCCCGCTGTTCTTGGCCACACAGGTATATGTCCCTGCATGGGACAGAGTCAAAGGCCCCAGCTCCAGTCTGCTGCCCCGGACCGACCACTGCCACTGCAGGCTGCTTTCTGGAGAGTGCACGTATTCACAATCAGCACAATCATACCGGCTCACATTTTAACCCCCCTATCGTTCCCTCACGCTCCTCTTACCGATCGGAGTGCCGTCTTTATGCCAGGTGACGCTGGGGACAGGGACCCCCGAGGCCTCACATAGCAGAGTGACGTGGGAGCCCAGCGTCTGGGTCAGGGACTCTGTAAGCGCTCCATCCAGGACGGGGGCCACTGCGAACGACGCCAATGAATAGTGTTCGTGATGGCACATTGGACGAGTTGTCATAATTTAACCGTTTGTGAGGTTGCAAAGACGGTGGTGTCTCACCGTGTACTGTCAACCTGAAGGTCCTGTCCACCTGTCCAGCCACGTTGGACACCTTGCAGGTGTAAGTGCCGGCATCCGCCATCTACGGACCAGGAAGGTATGTCAGCAAACCACACAAGGAGGAATCCTAAACAATTCTTTTGCCAAAATGTATTGTTTGACCTGCACTCCGACGATCTCCAGTTGATGGTGGTCCATTTTAAGGCCGTTCCCTGGCGCTAGCTGCAGCCCGTTCCGGTACCACGTGACCTCCGGCTCCGGAAGGCCCCGCGCCTCACATCGCAGGCTGACAGAGGAGCCCACCTGAGGGGTTAACAGCTCTGACTCAGAGTCCAGACGGGTGGTCAGGGCGGGCAGCACTGTCGGCACACATGAAGAAGACATGATGACCTCAGCACAATCTGCTCACTATAATTAGTGTGATTCATTCTGAAACTATCCACCGTTACAGCTGGTTTGGTTTGATGGTGAAGGAACAAAGGTAGTTGCTTCCAGGTGTGTGCATGTGAAGCTCATCTACGTTTGGTAAATGTTTGGTGAAGTCTGGCGCTCTCTCACCATAGACGCTGAGCAGGATGCTCTTCTGGTCCTGGCCGGCCGAGTTGGTGGCCGTGCAGACGTACTGTCCGGCGTCCTCGACTCTGGCTCGCGGCAACTGCAGCATCTGACCACCTGCGGTATTGGAATTTTGTTGTTTTATTCAATTGGAATTCCACTGTTTTTTTTGTGTCATGCAAGGCTCTTAATACACTATTCTTTAGGCTGAAGTATTCTTTAGTTGGTAAGGATCTCTGATCTCCTTGAGTTCGACTCTGTGTCCTTTTTTCAGACAGTGAGTAATGGCCCGCTTCTGACCTGGCAGGATGTGGATGCCGGTGCTGAACTGGAGGATCTGTCCGTCCCTGGTCCAGGTGATCTCTGGAGGAGGGTACGCCTGGACGTCGCACAACAGGGACACCATGTGACCATCGATCACGTTCACCTCCTCCTCCTTCTGGCCAAGTATCCTGGGGGGAACTAGGGACAGGGACAGGGGCCGTTGTAGCGGAGGATTAGTCATAGACTCTCAGGAAAAACAGCCTTTGGTTAAATGGGAGACGTGGACCTCTCTCACCTTGCACTGTCAGACTGAAGAGCTTCTCAATCGCCCCAACCTTATTCTTGCCCACACACAGATACCCCGCCATGTCAGAGACCTGGACACTGAGGAGCTGAGAGGAGAAGAGACAGAAGATTAGAATCCTCCAATCCATCAATCATTCAATCCGCTGTCTTCAGGGCTTGTGTCATGGCAGCTTTTCCCTATGACGGTGACTCACCTGGAGCTGAGTCCCGTCCTCGCTGACGTGGCGATGCTCCGAGTCAGTGTGCACCGGTTTCCCGTCCCTCAGCCAGGACACCACCGGAGCGGGATGCCCCCTCACGTCGCAATGGAGAACAATGGTGCTGTTGACCACTGCTGCGATCTCCTCCATGTACCCATCCGACCCTGTGATGGCAGGTGGCACTGGGTGGCAATGAATGAAAAAGAATGTGAACTTCTTGGAATTTCAGCCCATTTAGTTGAGCAAAGATGCACGTTATATCTAAATAACAGCTGAATGATGATACATACAGTACAGGGGTTTAATTGAGATTTGGGAGGTGGGTGGACATTAAAGCCCTGATAACTAACCCAGGATCTCCAGTTCAAAGTGCATGCGGTCCTCCCCGGCCTCATTGACAGCCTGACAGGTGTATTTTCCGGCATCTTCTTTCTGCACTTGAGAAATCTGCAGCACCTGTCCACCTAGGAGGAAAATTTTTAATTTTATTTGTCATTTTCAATTGATATATACCTTGTTTTAGTGCTAGGAAACAACACCACAGAAACACGTTTCCCTAACCTGGAAGCAGCACCACTCCGTCGGCGGTGGTGAGCTTCCGCCCCTCTCTGTACCAGCTGATCTTGGGCGGAGGGATGGCGTTACTCTCGCAGGAGAGGCTGATGGGGTGTCCCACCACCACCTCCGTCTTTTTTGTCATTTCCTCCTCCCCATCTTCGTCCTCCTCTCCAAATCCCCAGGCTGCCTCTCCGTTATTCACCCGGTGAAAGACAGGGGGAACTGGTGAACCAAAGAACCGTCTATTAGTATCTCATC
This sequence comes from Cyttopsis rosea, assembly GCA_900302355.1. Classification (NCBI taxonomy): domain Eukaryota; kingdom Metazoa; phylum Chordata; class Actinopteri; order Zeiformes; family Parazenidae; genus Cyttopsis; species Cyttopsis rosea. The sequence goes on along the minus strand of OMKR01050149.1, from coordinate 6,158 downwards.
ATTACTTTCCATCTATTTCTTTTATTCAACCTTCAAACTGCAGAAGCTATAAAAAATATTTTCACTGGGAAAAATCAATGATTCCATTATAATATAATATTCCATTACGATTCATATTAATATGAATTTAAACTCGATCCCTATGATGTGTGATGAAGTATAGGCTGACTATTCAACTGAATAAATTGAAAGTTAAATGGCAGCAAATGTAATCGAATGCAAATTTCTAATTGTGCGCTGCCTGTTACACACCCTGGACGGTGACGTAAAAGTCTCTCTTGTCCTCTCCTGCCGTGTTGGTGACCACGCAGGTGTACTGTCCCTCGTGGGACAGCTTCACGTTATCTATGTGGAGGACGTGGCCACTTTCCCGAATACCAGGTTGGACGTTTCCGTTCAGCAGCTGAGAGAGGAAGCGGAGCGCGTTGTGATTCTATTCTATTCTAAGGCAATGTGCATATTTGACCTGATTAACAGATTCAAACACCAACCTGTCCGTCTTTGAACCACTGGGTCTTGGGTTCAGGGAAGCCTTTAGCCAGGCAGGATAGAATTAATGTACCATTGATCCGTACCTTCTCCTCCCGCCTACCAAAGGTCAGGGTTGTGGAGTCTCCCTCTATTTGTGGTGGGACTGTGGAGAGATAATAATAATATTATTCCAGAGCCCTTTCTCCCAGTGTTTTAACAAGTTAGCTCCAAAGCTCTTACCCAGCACACTGAGGGAGTAGTGTTTGAGGGCGGTGCCCGCCGGGTTGCTGGCTCGGCAGGTGTAGATGCCAGTACTGTCTCCCTGGGCCGAGCCCAGCCGCAGAGCCTGCCCCCCGCGGGTGTAAGTCAGCTGGGCGCTGGACACGATGGGCTGGTTGTCCTTCAGCCAGGTTATGGTGGGAGCAGGGGACCCCTCGACGTCACAGGGCAGGACTGTGGGGAACCCCAACACCACAGACACCTCCGAGGTCCCGCCGGGTCCTCTAATGGTGGGGGGAGCTGGAGGAGAGTGAGAGCGAGGTGAGCTAACAAGATCTTGACAACGTTCGCTTTTTAATGTTTTTAAAAATATATAATCAAGCTGTTTCAGACAGACGGGTTCGTTCACCTTGCACTGTGAGTTTGAACTGCCGCATCTGAGTCCCTGCATTGTTACTGGCCAGACACTGGTAGAGTCCCTGGTCCCTGAGTCTCACCGACTTCACCTTCAGAACCTGGCCACCCTGCAGAAACTCCACATGGGGGTCCCCGTCACGAGATAGGACCCTGAACACACAAGGAGGGAAGCCTGAGATCAATTTCATGGTGGCTTAGTACTTACTATAGGGTGTAACATTTTGTGACATATGAACAGAGAAACAGGGTGCACCGTCAGTCTTACTCTCCATCCCGACTCCATTCTACTGTGGGCGCTGGGTTCCCGTTGACGTGGCACTGGAACTCCACTTCCTGACCCAGTACCGCGGCCACCTCCTGTAGCCGAGGGGTTCCCGAGATCACCGGCGGTGCTGCGATACGAATGGAATGTCAATGGTCGTGGACAAAAACGATATACAGCACATACAACACTCTCCATTGCTTTCTTCCAAGTACTTATGATGAGCCCACCTTGCACCACTATGTTGTATTCTCTCCGGGCCTCGCCAGCAGAGTTGTGGGCTGTGCAGGCGAACTGGCCCCCATGCTCTGACTGAACTCTGTAGATTCTCAGCAGCCTGTTTCCATTCTGCAGATAAACCCCGGATCTGTCTACCTAAAATGATTCCCAAAAAACAGCAGCACCATTAGCTTTATATTGTTATTAGCTTTGTGACCACTTGGTGGCGTGGTACTGTTAGATACTGTATGATCACTAGTGTTAAGGTACAAGGCAGGATGACTCTCTCACAGGATGACCGTCTTTAGTCCAAGTGATTGATGGGGAAGGAATGCCAAAGGCATCACAGCCAAGAGTGAGAGGCTGCTTCAAGGTGACGGTGAGGTCCAGAGGCTGGCCGTCGTCTGGGATCTCCGGGGGAACTGGAGAGGAAAGGGAGAAAGACGTTTCTATCTTTTATAACATTTCACATTTATAACAACATTTTCAATGTATCAACTCGGGATTACTATCTATCTATCTATCTATCTATCTATCTATCTATCTATCTATCTAATATTCCCCCAAAATGATCTATAAATCTACAGTATACTAAGTGTATTCTAAATATATACTGTTCAATTGAAGGAATTTATGAAGTGAAGGATTCTGGATCTGAACAGGTACCGGTCCATACCCACATGCAGCCATCGCTGCCAGGAAAAACGAAAAAGGGCACATGAATTCTCACCGTTCACTTTCAGTCTGGTTTTTCTCTCCACAGAGCCTGCATCATTGCTCGCCACACACTTGAAGTCCCCGCTGTGACCGGCAGACGCTGCGCTAATCACAAGAGACCCGTCGCGGGACACGGAAAACTGGGACCGGTCATTGTGTATCTCGAGGCCGTTCTTGAACCAGCGCACTCTGGGAGGCGGCGAACCTGCAGGTGCAGAGACAAGAGCAGATTTCCCAGTAAGCCGCTGAGGCTTAGAACGGGCTTCACTGGTCACGTCAGAAAGAAAAGTTCCTTTTATCTTTCTGCTTCTCTACAGGAGAACTTAATGGGCAGGCGGCCCAGACCGGGGGAAACAAAGCGGACCTTACATTTATCTATTGGACGGCAGGAAGGCGGGGGAAAACCTTGCCAAATTGGTTGGAGCCCGGAAGCTCCGGCTTTCAAGGTCAGAGTCACACATGAAAAGCCAGAGAACCATATATTGGAGTAGATGTCAGATTTAAAGCACTAGCATCAAGATTTATTGCCAGAATCTGAAGTGCTGGATTTGTGCAGTAAGCGCTGGAGTGGTGAGACTAACAGCTCAAAGGCACTTGGGCATAGACTCTGGGGGGGGCCTCAAACAGATGTGCTCAGGGGATTACTGTTGAGAAGTGTAGGGTCTGGGGACGATGTGAGGGCTGGAATTAGGGAAAGGGGTAAAGTGAAAGGTACAGAGTGTTGCTGGCTTATCCAGACAGCGCACAGCAAGTCCGAGAAACCAGAAACACACCACGATACTCTGATCCACAGAAATACATCTATCGCCGGAGATGCAGGAGAGGAATCAGAGGTGATGTTATCCCGCATCCCTCCCAGGAACACCTGTTTGCAGTTTAGCAACTTTAAATCAAAATCATTATCTCACTTCTGGGAGGAAATGCGTACAGATGTTCCGTTTTAGACGTTAATCGATCTCATTAGCGGGCTTTGAATATATTTGTGGGGGTTGACACACTCTAAGATGATCTCTTCCATGTGTTGCCCAAATAATTACATCTACCCAACACAATGTATTAATACTATCCTCATGTCAGAGTGCGATTTTTGCAACCGCCTCCCCCTCAGCCAAGAACAATACAGATGCATTTCCTGAAATCCATCACGGAGTCATAATTCCTGGTGCTGGCTGTTTCTCCACAGCGCCAGCCTGTGGGCCTGCTGCGTGAGGGAACCTGGCACCGCCAACCGCCCTGTCTGTCTGGGCTGGGTAGGGAGAGGGGGTTGGGGGGGCACGGAGCTCCCTTCTCTTCCCCGTCTCGATGGTGCACCCCAGACATCTCTGTCCATTATCTGCCAGCAGCAGCCTGTAATTAGGATTCCTCTCCCAGCAGGCCCCGTCGCACAAGAAAGCAGATGTGGCAGCAGGCAGAATGATGTTCCAGCTGTTGTTCCGCCTTAATCCTAGTTTTCACCTTCTCAAACATAGCCTGTTACCATGGCATGCCTCCACACAAACAACACCTATTTATACGGCCTGTCAGACGGAGGCTTGATAGATTCCAACATAGAGACCTGGACAGACATAAGTGTCTACTCGCGCGTGCGCATGCTTGAGCGTTATGTCAAGACAGCGAGCTCTGCTGCCGTGTTGTCACGGATAGACAGCGATATGACGGAGGAAAAGTGCCAGCAAATGATATCCAACGAAAATCGTTCTGCTGTGACAAGTGGAAGCTTTAGAAATGTACGTATCTGTCTCACTTTTCAACTTAAAACAATCATTTTCTGGCAACGTGCTTGAAAAGCCTCCACAAATACAAGAAACCGCTGGAACTGATCAGTGCTGCCACACTCCATAAGTTTGCGTCCTTTCTCGACGCCTGTCCCTCCGAGGCTGACTCATGCCCGAATCGCTTCCTACCTTCGGCGGCGCAGGGGATGATAACCTTGGTGTTGGCCACTTTCTCCATGATGGCATCTCCCGGCTCCGCAAAGGACGGGGCGTCTGGGAGAAGAGATAAACAAAGTTCACCGTCAGCTCGGCGCGAAAAGGCAATACAAACTAAAACCACGGCAATCAATAGACAAACAAAAGGTTTGTGAAGCAAACAAGGAATTACTCATGGCGTGAGATCCGAGACCTCTCTCTGACATAGTTAAATCAAGCTAATCCGACTGCGGATAATCCATTAAAGGGTTTTTTTCTGCGAGGCGAGAGAAATACGACGGTCTATTCTGCGCTTCGACAGCCTGAGCCGCCCGGTCCTGACTCCTGTGCCCGGAATTACGTCATCGAGCCAAGGTCAACAGGTTGACCTTAAAGGGTCAAAAAGCACCTTAATCACTGATGGGACCCGCTATTCTCGGCAGTAGAGTGGTTTGAAGGACTCCTTGTCTTCCTGCAGCGTGGAGCTAGCAGAGGGCACGGCATCGCTTATATCAAACGTTTTAAAGGTGCTTGTGCTACTGGGACTTGAATTTGAAAATAGGTATCACAATGAATGCATTTCTCACTATAACCTTCATGCACGTTGCCTAATCCTTCATTCTCGACGACCGCCCTCACGCTCGGCGCTCCGCAGACACTCACTGAGAACCTCCAGTTTGATCTCCAGGGCGTCCTGCCCGGCGCTGTTCTTGGCCACGCACTTGTAGGCGCCCTGGTCAGCGAGGGCCACGCGCTGGATCCTGAGGGCCTCGCTGTTTGGGACCCTGACGGGATGCCCATTGTGAAACCAAGTGACCTCGGGGCTGGGCTCCCCCTGGACCACACAGGGCAGAGTCACCGTTTGGCCAATCAGGGCTTTCAGCAGCGACGGGGCCGCATGAATTCTAGGCTTAGCTGAAGACAAACAAAACACATGTCTCACCGTATCTGTTTGCCTACTTACCAAACATGTTTGACATATTTTGGCAACAATGCATGCCCGATTAATCCATCAAACATGACAGCGTTTTCAAAGGGAGCATTAAAAGGGTTCCGAGGAGTTTTGAAGCATTCTCGTGCAGCCCGGCGGAGTTACCTTGAACCTGTAAATTGTAGCTTAGTGACACGTTTCCCGCCGGGTTCGCCGCGGTGCAGGTGTAGAGTTTACTATCAATCAGCCGCACATCAGTGATCCTCAGGGAGCCTGAAGGCAGAACGGTGAACCTGGGGAGTGGTTCGGGGTCAAGGACGAGTGGATGAGGAAAACACAACACTTCATCAGTCGGTGTAGCTCTACAAACCCAACCTCGGTTTATGGTTTGTTTCAGTTTTTTTGAAGTAATATTTTATATTTACTAATGTATACTGTCTGCCCTGAATCTACCGTGTAGAAATGTCACATGTCTGATTCCATTTTGAAGGAAAGATCTAAAAAAATGGCATTTTCCTGTGAAAATTGTGGATAAAAGAACCTGTTCTCTCAAGACAGATAATCAGGGGAAAAAAAACAACTTAAAAGCTTAAAATGTTTTCAAGCAAAATAATTCTGAAATCCCGACTTGACCAGCACCACCGTAATGGTCTGACAGAAAAAGAAAAATATTTTGAAGCTTCTCTAAATTGTTGCTTATGTTTATGTCTACGCAAACGATGGATTAAGATTAAAAACTGTGTAGTTAAAAAACAGGCCAGCAATTTTGAAGGGGGCGGGGAGCGACCTGTCTTTTATCTTTCTAATCAAGTCACATGAAGGTAAATAATTGTGTTATTGTGTCGAGCGCTTCAAAGTCCTCGCAGCACTAACCTGAGTTGCACAAACAGCCATCCAGCTGCATAAATGTATAATACGCACCAATGTAAACACACCCCTGTGATTTATCCGAGATAAGTGGGCCTGCTAAGCAACTGAATTATAACAATAACACGTTCATTCAAGAGGAACC